>JADRCD010210781.1:0-27308 GCA_019843815.1 Montemys delectorum
CAGGGCAAAGAAACCTTTTGTGAGAGAATCTACTCTTTTCTCTCCAGCCCTTTATGCTGCACATCACAATGATATGGTTTCAAACCCCTTTCTTTGCCTGAACCATTTTTCTTAAATGTCAACAATAGTCTCTTGAAAGCCAAATCCAACAAACATTTCTCATTCTCTTCTAACATGGCCTCTCTTTGATATTTGAAACTATGCTTTTTGAAATACTTTTTCCTCTTTCTTAATATTTTTTTCCAAAAATTTCTTTCTTCTTTGTCGTCCTTAACCCTGCATGTTCTAGTCTTTTCTAAATAGCTCTTCTTTTTTGTCTTCTTAAGGACCTCTTCCTTTGTCAAAAGTAATTTCTTAGAAAATAGCTTCCAGCTCTGTTGGCTAGAACCATATACTCTCTACTGTAGCTGTACACTATTTTTCTTTATTTCCTCTGTATCTCTGACAATAACTCCGTGCTGTATTGCTAGCATAAATTAACCTCCAATTTCCTGTTGAGTATATATAATATTCCAAATGATTGTGTCCAACATTAATTTTTCTTTACTCTAATTTTTTTCCTTTTCTTCTTCTACCATAAACTGATTTCCCCATGCAGCTTTTACCTACACAGACATGTGTTTTTGAGTAACTTAGGCAGAAATAACCTGGTCATCTTTAATGTATGCTTCTTCTCATTTCCTCTGGTCATTTAGGTAAATAGCAGCTATTTATCTGAAGGATTTGTCAGGATCAGACTTAGGTTCCTTCCCAGTTATACAATTACTGGCTCTGTGATCCTTATCAAGCTGTTTAACTTCTCTTATTTTTTCTTCCTTTCCTCTCACAGGCATGGTAAATAAAATGTATCTCTTAGTCCAATGTATCCAATGTAGATTGAATGAGATAAACGCATTTGGTCCCCTCACCTCAGTGCTGATCACAGAAGGCCGTATATGTACAGCAACTGTGATCCCATTTTTAAAAAATTTGATTTGTCTTTGGTAATGGGTCTGTCTTTCACTCCTTTATAAGGCTACCCTGACTTTACTTATTTCCCTCTTTCCTGTGCTGTGGATTATTGCATCCTCTTATTTTTAATTTTTTGATCTTAATCCACCATTTGTACTGTCGCAAGATTTATCTCACTGAAACTAAGACTCTTCAATGTCAACCTCTGCTGCTCAGTAGCTCCCCTGCATCCGCGTAAATAATGCCTACTTTCTAGTTAGGCATGCTGTGCATTTAATAATCTTCTTACAGCTTCCTTTGGTTTCCTCCTCACACCTTTAGGCTATGGAAACCCTGTTCTGACCCGCTATTCATTGTTTTGGATATACTTTCATAAGCATTTGACTTTTTTGTGTTGTTAACTTTTGCAATTATAATTTAACCACAATCTTTTCCCTTCCGTACCTTCTCTCTAAACTCTCCTATATACCCCTCTTCACTATCCAAATTCACAACCTCTTTTTAGCACTGTTATTGCAAGTATATATGTAATCATGTATATATGTCTATATATGTATGTGTGTGTATAAACAGATATATATGTAGAAAACACTTATAGCAATGAATTTATAATTCTAATAAAAATTCTAAGTTAGAGCTTTAAGATATGTGTTCTTCTTTGCCAAAATGGTTTGTACTTTATCACATGATTTCAAATGTTCCTTGTCTATGTTTTCAGGGCTGACTACTTGGTCCTGGACAACCCATCTGTTTGCTCCTA
The DNA here is from genome assembly GCA_019843815.1 of Montemys delectorum. Lineage (NCBI taxonomy): Eukaryota > Metazoa > Chordata > Mammalia > Rodentia > Muridae > Montemys > Montemys delectorum. The sequence continues at coordinate 1,712 of JADRCD010210781.1, forward strand.
CATGGGAAGATCACCTATCCAGCTCCCAGCTTGTAATTCTGTGCGTAGAGTTAAGGCATGGGCTCTCTCCCCATTTTGTTTGTCATGTTTTGTTCATCTCATGTTTTGGTGACCATGTTCGTGATATGTTGCCAGTATAGTTTCTGATGCTACAGTCTCAAAGAAAACTCCCTGATCCTCTGGCTCTTATCATCTTTTTGCCATGACTCTTTTTGTTTTGTTTGTCTTCTCTAAAAAAGTGAAATCTAAGTTTGTAGTTATCTAAGCCTTTTGTACTTCAAATAGAAGTTAAATTCATTATTTTTCTATTTGATTTGATATTTATTCTATTACGTTTGATATATACATATATATATGTGTGCATACATATATACACATATAAAGTACACACACACACACACACACACACATATATATCCATGGCAAAATTTGTATATATTTATATAGACATATATATTTATACATGTACTCCATAGTAGTGGCTTATATGCTCATTTCTATAACTGCATTGTAAGTGACTTACAAGCTGACTCTCTTTCCTTCTTTGGACTCAGTTATCATATGTGCTTGACTCATCTGGATGATTGAAAGCATTCATAGGAATGATTTGACAACTGTAATGAAAATTTACAAGTTAGAATTTTAAAATATATGTTCTTCATTGCCTAATTGGTTCATGCTTTAGTCATCATTTGTTTGCCTTGTTACAACTCTGATGACATTTTACAAGAAAGCACTAGCAGCATGCCTTGCTGGCTTGCTGGGAAGCACAGAGGAAAAGCAGGAGGCAAATTCTTCACAACAGAACAACTGAAACGTTAGAAAGCAAATCTGTACTGTAACTGCTACTTAGAGTACATGAAAAGGTGAAATGAAAATACCGAGACTAGTTACAGCAAGGACAAACATAGGCATAGTTTCATGAAGGTACTGCAGATTTTTCATATTTGGAGACTCCTCAGTTCTGACTTATTGTAGAAACAAAGAGAGCTTAAGAAAATGCAAGTTGGGGGCTGGAGAGATGGCTCAGCAGTTCTGGTTGCCCTTCCAAGAGAACCAGGTTCAAATTCAAGTACCCACATAGCAGTTCACAATTGTCTGTAATTCCAGTTCCAGGAGATCTGACACCCTCACACAGACATCCATGGAGGCAGCAATGTTATCAAAAAACTCTCAACTATGGATCATCTAACTGACAAATCCATTTTCAGTGCTAGTGAAGTTTTATTTCATAGTCACACTTTTTTTTTTTGTGGTTTTCTTGAAGTTCTAAGCCAATAAGAAGTCATGTTGAGTTAACAAGCAAAACCTTTCCTCTCTGGTTCTATTGAAACCCGAACACAAGCTATTTGTTAAAGAGCACATTTTGGATCCTTATACATTCTGAATTACTTAAAACCTGAAGCAAGAAACACCTGTAAATGCATTCTTTTGAACCTATTTTAAGTCTCTCAGTGCTTGATAATATTTTATTTTTTTCAAAACAACACAAGTTTCTTAGCACAAGACTTCCAAATGGCCTAACTGTCATCCAGAAACTCCTTTTTGAAGGTCATGCTACCTGTTATCATCACAATGGAACCAAAATCACAACAAAATAACTCTCTGGTAACAAAATTAAAACCCTTGAAGGTTGGAAGAATTTATATTTTAAAAATGCTAATTCCATCTGAAGCAGTCTATAGATGCAATAGAAGTCTAGTATAGTATCAATGGTATTTTTATGGAAATAGAAAACCTAGCATTAAAATTTACATGAAATGACAAAGAACCGTGTAAATGATGAGAGTATCAACAAAGAGCAAAGCTGGAGGCCTCATGTTTCTTAATGGGGAAATCTACTATGAGCTACAGTAATCAAAACAATGCAATACTGTCATGAACACAAGTATACAGTGTAATGGTTTGTATATGTTTGGCCCATGGAGTGGCAGTATTAGGAGGTGTGGCCTTGTTTGAGTAGGTATGTCACTATGGGCATGGGCTTTAAGACCCTCATCGTAGCTGTCTGGAAGCCAGGCTTCTCCTGATTACCTTCAGAACAAGATGCTTAGAATGCTTAGCTCCTCCTACATGCCTGCCTGGATGCTGCCATGTTCCTACCTTGATGATACTGGACTGAACCTCTGAACCTGTAAGCCAGACTTGATTAAATGTTGCCCTTGTAAGAGTTGCCTTAGTCATGGTGTCTGTTCACAACAGTTAAAACCTACAGATTAATGCAAACATAGAAAAACAAAATATAAGACCATTCATATGCAGTCATTTGGTCCTCAGTAAGGATGCCAAGCATAGGCCATAGGGAAAGTCCAATCTCTTCTGCAAAAGGTGTTAGGGAAACAAGATAGCCACATGGAAAGGAATGAACTTGAATCTTCACCTTAATACATATGTAACTCAATATGCCTTAAGGATGTAATCACCAGATGTGAAACTAGAGAACTATATGAAGGAAAAACAGGCAAATAATTTTGATTTTGACCTTGGCAGTGATTTTCTTTTTCTTTTCTTCTTTTAGATGTGAGAGCAAAACACAGGCAGCAAATAAAGAAGATCTGTATTAAATGAGCACCTTTAGTACAAGAAAGGAGTGAAAAGGTATTAAGATAATAAGCCAAATCATCAATTTAAAAATATGTTCATATCCAAAATTTAAAAGATTCCCAGACAATCTAACAGAAATAAAATGAATAACATGGCTGAAGGGACAAATAAATATTTGTCATACTTTCTCTTCTGTTGATGTGATAAAGGCCCAAAACAAAAGCAACTTAAAGAGGAAAGTGACTATTTCAGCCCCCAATTCAAGGTTCTGTGCATCATGATAGTGAAGTTGCAGCAGCGGGAGATGAAGCAGCTGTCATATCACATCTATTGTCAGAAGAATAGAGAGAAGACTCGTGCATGCATGCATGAATTTTCTTAGCTTGCCTTTTTCATTTTATACAGTTCTTGGCTGGGTTGTGGTGGGGCGTGAGACATGAAGGTTGGGGCTTCAAAGCCAGTTTTCTAAAAATGAGGTTCTTATCTTTGTTAACTATTAATGTACATCCTCATTATTTATTTTTGTTTGTTTATTGTTCTATGTTTTGGGGTGTTTTGCATGCATTATGTCTGTGCCCCATGGGCACGCCGTGCCCCCAGAGGCCAAAAGAGGAACTGAAATTGTAGATGGTCCTAAGCTGCTTATGTGGGTGGTGGGAATCAAACCTAGGTTCTCTGGATGGGTAATCAGTGCTTTCAATCACTGATCCCTCTCTCCAGTTTCTTGACCAACAGCTTAAGTAGTCGTGTATATCTAACATCTTGGGCTTATTACATTATTATTATTATTATTATTATTATTATTATTATTATTATTATTACTGTTGTTGTTGTTATTGTTGTTGTAAATTGGTTTAAATTGTCCCCTATGAGATACAAATGGGAATAATTTTCTGCCACAGAGCTATTTAGGACACTGTGACTAATGTTTTCAGAAGGAAGTATTTTATCATATGTGGATTTGTTTGAGAAAGTGGACACATTAATTCTTGCTCAAAGATAATTGCTTCTAAAAAAATCATAGGAAGATAAACAATGAAAGTTAGGTCTACACGGGCAATGTTTCTCATATTGGGTTGTAGAGCATTATTATACAGTGTTCTTGGAAACTGAAATCTAGGGAGTTGCTAAATAACCTAGAATCAGAAGCTGGGGACAGATTCTTGAATCTGAGCCTAAAATTACTGTCATATAAGTGGGAAAGTCAACTTTGTTACATGCTTTCTAATCCCAGACTGTGGCAGATGCCTGATAATTTTAAGTGGATCTTATGCTAAAGCTATGTTTCAAACTTTAGCTCTTCTGTCTTTCCTTGATGCATTCCTAGAGCACACATTGAATATCCACATATAATTTATCTTTGATTTAAATAGTGGAATCACTCCCAGTTGTTATAAAGCTGTTAGAGGCTATTTTGCTTAAACTTAACTTTATAGGTTTATTTTTTCACCATTGCTGATAATTAGAAATCACTAAAAATGCTTTAAAAATCCTAACTACACAAATAGTATATGTGCTCTTTATCATTATAAACTAAGTATATTCTAAGATAATTTTATTTGTGTGCTACACAGATGACAACTCCCATTCCCTGCCTCTTTATCACTGTGGTAATAATCCTCCCCTCTACAAATCTTCCTTATATTCATGAACCTTCATTTTGTTTAGTGACCCATGAAAAATAACTCTTGAGGTTTGGTCTGTTGGATGTATTGTAATGCTAAGTGCAGGCCACCAAGACCCAGTTGCCCCAGATGGTCATGAATTTGAAGTAGAACAGGGAGGTGTAAGGAAGGGTTTGGAGAGAGGAATGAAAAGGCAAACATATTGTAATTATATTGTAGTCTCAAAACTAAAAAAAAAAAAAAAAACAAACCAAACCAAAACAAAACAAAAACAAACAAAAAAAAAACAAAAAAGAAAAAAGAAAAATCTAGCTCAACATGATTGTTCAAAATAAACAGGTGTGAATTCCATTAGTGGAGGTAGCATAATTTTCTCTACTACAAAATATGTATGTGAGAATAATGCCTTCATTTTAGATATGTAGTTTAATTTTTGTCATTATATATATATATGTAAAACATGAACTTCATATGTTTTAGCTATAGTGAATTCTACTTTTCCATTCTGCAAAAGTGAACTTACAGCCTTAAAATATGTAGAATCTTTATGAGAGTTTTCATTTTCTGTAACTTAAGTCTGTTTTTACTATGACAGTCTCATATACTACCTACTAATCTAGACATATATCATACTGTTACAAGATACGATCTTATCTGAATAATATTTAATAATGCTTATATCTTACACTAAGAGCTTCCATGTTACCTTGTTAACAGAATTTTTTCCTATAATAACCTATAAACAAGTATGTGCTATCTTTATTTGTAAGGATTTTATAATAAGGTTTATTAAAAAATGTAACAAATCTACCTTCACTTTTGTAAGTATTATTGCTTTGTTTCACAAAATTCTTCCTATGAAAGATATGAAGTCATTGTACTGTTTTTTTTTCTTGGAGATCCTCTCATGACTTCAGAGATTGATTGCTGCACTTAAGAATTATTTCTTTTTATTTGAAGATTTTTTGATTGAAATAGAATTGTTTTACTTCCTTTGTCCTTTTCCTCTTCCAGTCCCTCCCAGCTACCTTCCCTTAACCCACTCCACATCCACTTTCAAGGTGATAACCTCAAGTTCATCATTATTGTTACACACACATAAACTATGTGTGCATGCATATGTTTGTGTGTGTGTGTGTGTGTGTGTGTGTGTGTGTAGAAATATACATAAACACAACCCATCGAGTTTACTTTTTTCTTTGTGTGTATATGGTTTCAGGGATGATCACTGTTTTGACCAGGCAATAAGGGGGTTCATCCCTGGGAGAGGCTAATTCTTCCTCCAGGACTCCTTAGATGTCTGTAGTTCTTTCTCTAGGGATGGGATCCAATGAAAATTTCTTCCTTCCACATTAAAATGTACATTGATATTGTTAGGGTTCCAGTCTTTGTATGTAGTCACTTGTAGGGGAACTTTCACAGCAGCCATTTCTTATTCTAAGGAATGCGGAATAACACTGAAGAGTCCTATCACTTCCTGGGAAATGATGAACAATGTTTGATAAATTTTCATATTTTCAAGTATGAATAATTTTGCATTTTTTGTTATTTAGCAAGGGTGAAAAAACAAACTTTTTGATACTTACTCAACAAAAGAAGGTATAACCAGTCATCAACAAGCCACTTTAGCCATGTACTCATGGGAAGAATACACTTTTAGGATGGAAACAAAAGACAGAATTTTCCTCATACAGTTAAGTGATCAGGATTATTTAAAAATTGATCTCTATTTTTATCTTAATCTATAATACATTTTGAAAGTATAAAAAATTGTGCCCTAATATCTTCTCATGGTATGTATATATCATGTGTTTTTCAGACTCTAATGTATAACATTAATAAATCAGTATATGAAGAAAACATTTCTGACTCTGTATTTACATCTGACAGTTCATTCATTTCAGATGGAAAATTAATTTGAAGTGTTTCATTGCTTAATCAATGTTTATACAATTGTAACTTTAAAATCAGGTTAAATTAAAAAGATTGCTAAAAAAGAAAGCTTTTCAAGGGAGCATAAAGGAATATTGATGCCCATCTTAAGAGAATTATAACTGGTGCCCCTACATTTCCTATCACTCTACACATTTATTTACTATGTCAACATGTATCCTATTTGAGTGCAGGTTGAAAATCAAGGAACTGTTCTCAAATAACAGAGTTTAATGCCAAATCACGACTTTTTCATTTTGCTTAAAAATTTTTCAAAATACTCGAAACCCCTTTGTCTTCAACATTTTGTACATTCCATATGGCCAGATGAACAGGGATTTGGCATAGGTTACCAACTAAGTCTCTAAGCATGTATTGATGTCATGTGTTACTGATGAACTATAACGTGGAAGAGAATCTGTCTTCCCTTACAGGATTTAGCATGTGGCTGGAAGATATATGCATGACATCACTGAATGTTACACATACTGATGCACACAGAGTGTAGTGGAAAGATTGGATATAGAAGTGGCCTACTTCTTCAAGGGAATAAGGAAGATATTCACAACACAAATGACAGTTGATTTTCTTTTTCTTTTATTTATTTACATTTCAAATATTGCCCCCCTTCCTGGTACCTGGTCCATGAGCTTCCTACCATATCTCCCATCCCCTTTGCCTCTAAGAGGGTGCTCCCATACTCACTCACCCACTCCTACCTCACCTCTTTAGCATCCTGCTTCTCTGAGGCATGAAGCCTCCATAGGACCAAGTGCATCCCCTCCCACTGAGGTCAGACAAGGCAGTCCTCTGCTACATATGTAACACGAGCCATAGATCAGCCCATGTATGTTCTTTGGTTGTTGGCTTAGTCCCTGGGGACAGTTGATCTTTATATTGAAAAATGTATTGAAGTTTTCTAGAAAATTAATTTTGAAGAGGAAAAATGTCTCCAATAAATGACAGATTCAGGAAGTGTTATACAGGAGTGGAAAAGCTATTGCAATTGGTTGGATTGCTTGTAATAAGTGGAGAGTGGCAAGAAGAGTGGACAGTGGAAAAGACTAAAATCACAACAGTTTTCTAGAATGGGAGATATGGTGGTTTGATAGAAAATGGTCTCCGTGGATTCATAGGAAGTGACACTATCAGGAGGTATGACCTTGTTGGAGTAGGTCAGGCTTTGTTGAAGGAAGTGCATCACTAGTGTGTAGACTTGGAAGTCTCAAATACTCAAGCCAGGTCAGTGTGATATTCACCTCCCGCTCTCTGGCATCAGAGATAGAACTCTCTACTCCTTCTTCAGTGTCATTTCTGCCCTCATGTAGCCTGCTTTCTGCATGCAATAATGGACTAAACTTCTGAAAATATATGACAGCCACAATTAAATGTTCTCCTTTACAGAAATTGCTATGGACATGGTGTCTCTTAATAGCAATAAAACTCTAAACATAACACATGGAAAGAGGAAAATTAAAGACCACATCTCATAGGCATATTCGGTAGATTCTGTAGGCAGTTTGACATCTTTGTTAAAATAAGATCGAGAGGGTTTTGTTGTTTGTTTTGTTTTTGAAAACACACTAGAACTTTAGAATTGCGAGTGTTCAGTTCCCAGGTTTTAAAACGTTGAACTTTTAGCTACAGAAACCTTGTCAGAAAGTATAAAGAACGATTTTGCTAAAACTTCCCCTAGTAAGTTTCTCTCCGTGTAGTATACAGTTTTCACACATTCCTACTAAAGTCTTGTCTGTCCCACCAGACCATGAAGGATAATTCTATGAACAAATGTGACTTCTTCAACCATCATACTCTGGAAAGGAAAAAAAAAAAGGAAAAACTGTGTTACTTTTATAAAACAATTTCAATGATTTATCTCAAAACCCTCTGATTGCTAATTACTGCCCAAGCTGATTTTGATTCCAAAGTCTGAAAAGAAATCTCTGGACCAAACTTTCTAACACACATTTTGGTTAACTGATATTGTCACAGAATCCCTTGAGAGGCAAATCCCTTTACAGTGAAATATCTTTAATAGTAGTATTTAATGCATATTTAAGTATTTTAAGCATACTTGATTATAAAAGTAGAAATTTTCTCCCATTTGACTCAGCCTATAACAAAACATGTTGCTATGAAGATATAGTAAGTACAGACATTGATTTTGAGGTTACAAGTTAGCCTGGCACAACAGTGAGTTCTTTTCCATAGCAGTGGTCTGAAAGCAGACACATAGAAACAATCAGTAACAACTCCAGTACCACCTTCATTAATATTCAACCCTGTAGTCACCACATGATACATTCCAATCAGGAAACCATACATTTGCTTTCACATGAGCTAGTATCTGCTCATTTACAATATATCAACAGATGAAGAAAAGTTAAATAACAGAGTGTCTTAATTGCAATGGCCTCAAAGAGTAAGCCATATTCTTTTTTAAAATGCTATCTTGGTCCTTCCAGAAAAAAATTATATGAGAGCTTTGGGCAATGTCTCTGTCAATACTATTTCTTTAGGCATATTCTTTTTGTATATTGTGTTACATTTCTAACCATCATAAATAAAAAAAAATGTTTCCTGGAAGATTGCAAGTTTATTACTGAAGTACAAAATTTTGATGGATGGAAATTAGACAAATGTAGATCTCTGTTCTTTTCTTCCTTGTGTTACACTGTCTCGTTTCTTCATTGTCATCTACTCCTCTCATTTTGTAGGATTCAGTCATCCTTTTTCCCACAGTTCCCTTTTCCTTATGATCATACAGACACCAGGAAAACCAAGACTGAAATTCTCTTGCAGGTCGGTTTTTCTGTTTTATGATCTGAACACTTTTTGGTATTTTATTCATCATATGCCTGAAATGTCTCCTCTTCATATTCCAATTACTGGAGGAAGTGTCCTTATATATTTAAACCCTCTATTATATAATTAAGTGGGAATAATTAACATTTAATATGTAAACTATGTGTTCTTTGATTTGCATGTTAAATATGTTTAGAAATAAAATTATTGTTTGTCTTCTGTATAATTATTTTTTTATGTCCAGAGTCCTAAAATCTTCATATTTTAAAGATAAACTAGATCTGAGTTTCCTGTCTTTCTCACTCTCTCCTTTTTTTCTATTTGTAACTTTATGATGCTACCTAGTAGACTCAGAAACAAATGAGTGCTTGAACTTAACATGGGATGAGAACACACTAGATGGTGCTGTTATCCAAACAGCAACTATGCATTGAAATTAATGTAGTGGAAGGAAGAAGCTCAAGTGGAGGGAGTTGTGTGTGTATTGTATACCAGAGGGTAGACCAAGATCAGATTACACAGTTCACACTCCCAGTGTTTATATTTTACTCAGAGATAATTTGCTGAAATCTATTAGAATGGACAGAATGTCTGAGAAGCCACTCACCATCCAGAGCAATGAATCAGGATGGCAGCAAAGGAGGACACACACATAATAAAGATGTAAAACCCTACACTTTCCATTTATTCATGTAATAAGTAAATGAATCTTAAATATGCATGTATCTAGGTCCATGAATACAAGTGGAAGGAGACTGGGAGCAAGCATTCTGGTTGTATCTGGTTAACCTTGGCTATTTCCTGGCTTCTTTGAGCAGCACTGTCACTAAATTGTAAGCTACACTTTCGGCTCATCTACTCTCACTTCTGCCTCACTCCCAGATGGCATGCTCCAAGTAGGTTATCACCACCACATATTTCTAGCCACATATTACCCATTACACAAGGACAAGCTCATGCATCTTCTATGCCTGTAAAAACAAATTAGCTACAAAGTAATAATTCCTTCAATAATGTGAACAGGATCTGGCTCGGAAGGGGCTCTTTACGTAAATGGGACTTCTAACTTTATCCTCAAGCTAGGAGACAGTCAAATTTGCAAAGGTGTTTTGAAATAAGCATCTTAGTTATTTTATCTATTGCCAGGGAAAGTGATAATCTACAATATCAATGACAGCTTTCCATGTGTGTAACCTGTGTATCAGCTATACCATCACATTTTAAGGCACCCCATTGATTATTTTACTTTTAGTACAAAAAATCACTGGCTCATAGAACTAAAACTGGGCTTGAACTATTTCTGCTTTTTGTTTGTTTGTTTTTTTTTATTTTTGTTTTTGTTTTGTTTTGTTTTTTCGGGACAGGGTTTCTCTGTGTAGCCCTGGCTGTCCTGGAACTCACTCTGTAGATCAGGCTGGCCTTGAACTCAGAAATCAGCCTGCCTCTGCCCTCTAAGTGCTGGGATTAAAGGCGGATGCCACTAATGCCCCACTGAACCATTTCTAAGGCACTTAGAATCCCAATTTAAATTTCGCTATTGACATTATGAACAAAACACATGGAAATTTCTTAGATTTTTTGTGAATATCTGATCTATATAGTCATAAAATACTGAAGAACATTGGAGTGACAGTATCGAGAACTCATTGTGTAATATATCCAGATTGAAAGTAATATGCTCACCAAAATTTGCTTATAATGATTAAAAGAACTATTCCTTGCTTATCTTTAAAAAGTGAGAACTGTCATGTCTATTTTCTGAAATCTTTTTTTTTTATAGCCATAAGAAGTGGCAACTTGATTAATCCATATTTTAGGAGAATTAAATGATGTAACTTATAGAAATCCCCCTGAAAAAGACTAGATATTTATGATCCTTATGTACTGGCTTACTCTTACTCAGTTGTTCACTTGTTAGAAAGGTCTCAAAGTTAAAAAAAAAAAAACTGAAAGAAATATACAGAGAACAATTATCACGTGTCTGCACTGTATTCTCTTGCTAAGTTTCCATTTCCTTTTCACTTCCCTGGGAGCTTGTGGTAACACTCTGTGGTCAAGATGTTGAGAGTTACCCTGCGCAGGTCTACTTACCTCTTCCTGAATGGTCCGCTGCTTAGCATGTTCCACAACGATATATTAGCCTGCTAGTATCCCCTGTCCTCTAAAGTATTTTCAGATTCACTATATCTCTTGATGCATTTCCTCAAAGATTGCCTGAAATATTAAACCTTTATTACTAACATTTTATACATATTTAAAGTGCTCTGGAGAGCTCTGGAAGCCAAATTGGAGATTTTATCATGGGAATGGCTGTGTTCCAAGGTCTCTGCCTCTCTGAGTTGTATTCTCAGCTCTCTCTGAACTGTCTGCTTTACTAAAAGTAGGAAAGAAGATTATTGCCTGCACTTTCTCATGGGAAGTGTTCCTTTTCTGGCTCAAAGTATGATGTATAATGAATAAATCCAACCATATTAAGATGCCTTTTTTTTTGCTATACATTTTAATCTCTCTCTTGGTGGCAATGCTTTAATGCAATCCTCTTGTACACTTATCTTTCCTGAGTTTTTGGCATTCTGTGGTAAATGTTGTCATAATAATTTAAGCAATCACTTGATATAAGTTGAATTACAAAAACAGTATTTGACTATGGATTTACATTAATTTGGCACACGTTGTCTATACTTTCCAGCTTTAAATGAATAACTTCTTTGGTTTGTTTTACATTCATAGCTTGTAACAACACACATATGTTTGCTAGACGTACATAATATCCAACAAACATTATTATCTGATTCTTATCTAAATTTTATTGGGATGGAATACGATTTAAAAGGCTAGAATATATTAATTATCAAAATTCCTTGAAGAACTTTTAGAATCTGTAATATGTTAATAGTTCATATCCAAGAAAATAATGTTTTCCTTCTTAAAATTGTCAGATTTCACAAGAGACATTAGACCAAAATATATTAACTATGGTCTGTTAAAATCATCTCACAGTCCAGATTGAAGAAAACACTGTGGACTTCAAAAGCCTTTGTTAATTCTTGGTTCTTAGGTATCTATTTCTCACACTACTAAATGTTTACTAAAATTGAACATGGAAAAACTATATTATGTGACTTCAGAGGTTTGACTGGATAAAATTTAATTAGCTTTTTGTTTGGCAAGAGTAAATATTAATTAATATTGCATTAAAAGGCAAGACAACCCGAGTATCACTAAAGCAAATATTGCTAAATACTTCCTGACCTAGCAGCACATCTACAGAAAGAGTTGGTCCTTGGTTGTTCTGAAGCATTACTGTGAAGTAAGATGTAGAAATAAAAGAAGACAGAGGAGAAACAATTTTAAATTTTTTTACAATACAACTTCAATAATCCAGAGTATGAATGGATGAATAGCCAATCATAACACACCTGGAATAGAGGAATCAGGAAAACATGGCTTTCTCTGGGCATATGAATAGGAGAGATAGAGATTCGAATATGTTGGTTATTATCATTTGCAAAATGGATAAACAAAGTAATATACATGATTGAAGATACCACTTTCTTTCCATGTGAATGGAATCATATGCAGAAAAAGTGACATTCAGAGAACTGTTGTTGTATTAAGGACCTTAGTCATTGTATTTGGTGGATTAAATGAAAGAAAATTTTATGAAAACTAAATCAAATTTATGAGACGAATAGCACTTGGACTTACTACTTTCGCCTTTATTCTGAAATGATGCATATTTTGTTATTTTACTTTATTTTATTTGGTTTTTGATTGCATTACTTTCTACGTTTTCTGATGACACAGGGCTATCGTCTTCTTTTGCATGTTTCTCCAGTAAGATAGCTGTAATAGCAGCCTTCTTTTGTAATTTTTTTGATAATTAAATTTTTGAGAACTGTATTTAAATCATATTCATCACTTGATTTCCCCTTCAACTCTTCTTGTGTTCCCCTTTTTCTCTTAAATTAATGACATTTTCTTTATCTATCACTTATATATATGTATATATACATATATGAACACACTCATATATGCACATATATACATTTATACAATGTAGTAAGTCCATTTAATGATGTTCACATTTTTTTAGGGCTGATCAGTTGGATTTGATAACTTATCAATGAGCTTGTTCCTCAAAAAATCAGAATCTTCTTCTTTCAGAAGCAACTAATTACCCATATTTCTTCATCTAAGTGTTGGCCTATGTATGGTTCCCCTGTCCACATAGCTTCTTAACTGGTGTCAATGTGCTGGTTTTGTTTTAGTAACCATGTCTAACTCTTTCCCATCACCAGCGAAGCCTCTTTTCAGGTGATGGAAACCATCATAGAAACCTACAATTAGTTCAAATATCATGGACTGTGGAGTGCCCAACACCATACCTTACATCTCCAACACAGCTCCTATACCTAAAGCTCTAGAAGAGTAGGGGGAAAGAAAGATTGTAAGAGCTAGAGGGGCAGAGTGCCCACTACAAAACAGTGTCTTCTATATATGGCAGGAAAAGAGTACCCATGAAACATTCACCTTCTTGTACCAAGTTCGTATAGTATGCAAGTCAATGGTAATGAAAAAAGAAGTCTAACAACAGAACAAAATTGGAAGTGATTGACTGTACCATAAATTGCTTGCTTCTGTAGTCTTGCAATGAAGGAATAATGGAAATATCACCTTTAATTATTCATAATGACATTTGGTATGCCAATGTTAAGAACATTTTCACGTCCAGACGCGCTTATGACTAACATATTGAAGAGAGGAGATGCACAGAATGGCTTCTGAATGCTTTCATGTTAGCCTTCTGAGATCTCTGTGCTGTCTTCATATATCACAGATTAAATCAATACCATAAGTTGAAGATGTAGATCAGAGTAGTTTCTGCCTTATTCTCATGCTCAGACTGGATTTTGTTTTTCCCACCACCCTCCCCCCATCTTCTCTTCCGCTTAAGTCTGAATCTTAGCATTATTACAATAATGCAGTTTTCTTTTACCAATAACTTTCTTGTCAGGAGACATCTGTTCTGTTATGAAAGAGCTCTCCTAGTAAAGCATCAATCATGCCACACTTGTAAAGCCAAATACATATTTTAGTCCCTTGAAAGCAAAATACTGCTGAGAAAACAAACTGTGCAGATATATTAACTGTGGCATATTAATGCGTGTGTCCTGACCATCCTTTATTTGTCTACCCAGGGTACCATGTGATTCTGACAATACTCACTGCTGACCTCTTGTCTCTGAGGCCACAGAGGACTCATCAATGTCCTTCTTAAAAGCACAATACTGGGATGAGTGCCATGGAGATACATATGATAAGAATATGATGCTGCATTTCGGGCACTTTGTTTTCATGTGCTAAAAGCATGGGTGTTAAAAATGGTTGCAGTTGTCTGAATGGCTCCCAAAGCCTTGACTACATAATGTCAAGCTACTTGAAAACTGGTAGTCAATCATCTATATGTTTCAAATGCTTAGATGATTTGCCTCCTTGTTGTAAAGTATCTGATAGGTGAACCTAAACTTCTACCAGATATCTTGATATTTTGCTATTATATTGACATGCTCACATCATTTATAAATCAGGAATTTTCAAACGTGAGACTAAGATAAAAATCATCTATGTTCAAATAATCCTCATAAATTATGTATAAGGTATACTGAGTGAATTGAGAGTGCATTACTCCTTAACTAAGGCAAGGCTTGATATTGGGAAAAACATAAATGTTTTTGAGTGACTACTTCTGAACCAAAAATGACCTTGGACACTGTTAGAGTGAAAACTAATGCATCTGACAGTATGCACTTAGGAAAATAAAACCATGCTAAATAATTCAAATAATAGAGGATTGAACACAGAATATTTATAAAGACTCCAAGAGAACATGAGAGAAAAATGCCAAGGGAGACAAAAGGGAAGAGAGATCTGAAAGAATAAGTAATTTGCCAGTGTCTCTAAGCCAGTCCCTCTAACAAGAATCAACTATTAGTCATGGACACTCTGGTAGGAACTTTCATTTGGAAATTTACTAGTTTCTTCTGCTTTTTGATTACCCCAGGCCAATTTCAAATGACAAATCTGCAACAAAAGGAAACAAAAGGAAAGAAAACACACAAAGAAGAATTCACAAATTAGCCATCCCAGAAGGTAAATGTCAGATGTAGAAAGGCGAGTATGGAAGTTAGAGATAACACGTACATACACAGGAGTCGAGGTGATGGTGTTTGTGATTACCCAAGAGTAAAATGTTTGAATACAAAGATCAGAGTCTAACTAATATAAAGGTCTTTTGGCCTGTCTTTTCATATAAACAAAGGCAATAGAACTCTTCTAAATTTTCTTTTAAGGTTCTTAAGTAATACATGATTATATTCTTCCTATAAATTATTAAAATATATAGATGTTGGTTAATCTCTTTGTGGGTCATTTGTGGGAAGGCAGTCATTGTGCCTTTTACAGATATAAGTATGGTCAGTTCGATATGTATGTCAAGAAATTGAAACATATTTCATCTGGAAAATGAACAAGTAAAATCCTTGTAGCATTTTAATATTGTGTGTATGTGTGTGTGTTTGTATGTGTGTGTGTGTGTGTGTGTGTGTGTGTGTGTATGTATAGAAGTTTTTGTTCACATGTATATGCAATATTCCTAGGGAGCAGAAGAGAGAGAGAGCTATAATGAAACTTGGAAAGTAATAATGTTAATATAAGCAATATCTTCTAAGACAATGAAGTAGATAGTCAATGATTTCATGAAAAAAATGGACTTTAAGGATGTATATTGTACTTTGTCCTTATGCATTCAGAAAAACCCAAGAGTAAAATGGTACATTTTTTTCTTTTTTAATTTAAATTAGGTATTTTCTTTATTTACATGTAAATTTCTCCTTTCCCAATTTCCCCTCCAAAAAAACAACAAACAAACAAACAAAAACAACAAGAACAAACTCCTGTTGCCTCCCCCATCCCCATGCCTGCCACCCTACCCTCTCTCACTTATTGGCCCTGGCATTCCCCTACACTAGCGCGCAGAACCTTCACAGGGTTGAGGACATCTCCTCCTATTGATGATCAGCTTTGCAATCCTCTACTGTACACGTGCTGCCAAAACAATCAGTCCCACCATGTATAGTCCTTGGTTGGAGGGGGAACATTTTCATTAGCATTTCCCTTAAGCACCTTCCACTTGCAATTTTCTTCAGTGTATATATAATTACAGATTAGCTAACTCTAATCTTTTTCATTTCCTAAGTACTGCACTATTTAATACATCGGCCAGGAGTAGCAGGAATTAGGAAAAGAGACAGGAATATCTAAGTGAAACCAATTGAACACACTTACAAGTAATGCCTTGCAGTTCTTTATTGAAAAAATAAAACAGTTACAGGAAATTGTTTCTAGGTTCTCAAATTCATCCAAGGAGTGTGTTCCTGCATTACTTTCTCCTTCCTTCCCTTTACTCTTTTCAATATTTGGATATACCTTCTTATAACTAAAACCTACCAACTAAATGTGAAAATGTGAAAAATATATTTATTATCTTTATGTGAAATAGTCACTGGATCTCTAAAATTAAATCTAAAGAATGGATCACCAAAAAAATATTTGAAAAAATAATTTAAATAGAACATAATTTAATGATTCAAGTATCAAAGTCCATTTTCAGTTGTTTCTGGTTTTTATGGGCTTCCCAAAGAAACCACAAGTGTTTATGTGTATAGAAAGTATGTTCCTAGGGAGCAAAAGTGAGGGCTAACTGAAATGGAACTGGGGAGAAGATAATTTCAACACAAGAAATGTTATCAAATTGACAGTCTGCATATGCCTATCACAAATGTTTGATTTCTCCATGACTTTATGAGAACCTTTATAAAGCACTTCAGAACACTGCCAGTTCAAAGGATGAAAGAAAATAGTCTTTTTCTATAGTTTCCAAGGACTTGAAAACGTCTCAACTTTTCAAGTCGTGACTCACAGATATTAATATTTCTGTACTTTTGAGTTATGTTTTCAGGAATACAAAAAGTGGTGCATATTCCTATGTTACCCAGGTAGAGAAGGTGCTATAAAGGAAGTTGGGAGAGTGGTATCAAGTGCTATGGATTAAGGATGGCTGAGTCATGTCTAGAAAAGATGACAGCAGCTCTCGTGGAACCCATCACCACTTACTGTAGCTAACGATGGAGCAAGGAGACCTTGAGATAGGACAGAAATCATTGGATCTACAATCTGGAAAGCTGCCAGATTTTATGACATTAGCCATGTATTTATAGGTGCACATGAATGCTCTAGCAACATGGATTTTTATCTACCTATTTCTACTACTTGCTGTTAAATAAGGAAGATTAAATAAAATAACTACATGCATCCTGAATGAAAAACTATTTGGATATATACATGTACTATTGGAGAGCCTGCCTAGTCTTTTAGTTATTTCACCATTCAGTGTATAGTAGGGGAACAATCCATGAAAGGAATCACTAAATATTCAGTAACAGTAGTGTACGTGAACAAGACCTTATAGGACAGCCACAGTGAAAGGAAATCCAGCCAACTGCTTTCCTTAAACACCACAGAGATTAAGAGTCAACCTTCAATGTTCAATGTCTCCTTTCTTTTTCCCTTCTATTAAGTGCAAAGGCTTAAAGGAGGAGAGGATGCTAGGAAGAATGGGGTGGGAGACTGGGGAAGAGTGGGAGAGAATTGAATACTTAGCCAAAATACACCAGATGCATTTTAAATCACGTTTCTTGATCCCAATACGTGGTGTGTCAACTCATGTTCAGTCTTTGATTTTCTACTTCCACCCTATTATTTCAAATGTCTGTTGAACTCCTAGCCATTTGTTATCTTCATGTCCACCCTGTTCAACTCCTAGTAAAATTATGATATTAATATAGTTGTTTCCCTCTAAAATACTGTCAGCAGAAGTAGAGGTTACAGATAAGTTTCTAGAGTCTGCTACAGGCCTTCCCAAGTTCCTTGTTACGCTTTCATTAGCTTCTCAGCAAAGGAGCCAAACTTTACAAAACAGTACTAGCTTAAGTGGAGGCAGTCTGATGTGAGACGCAATCTGTGAATGATGTGTCTCCGCTTATCCACGAAGTCCAGTCTGAGAGTGAGGCTGCTCTCTTTTGCCGTTGCTCTGTTTACACGGAACTCATTTGGTATTTTCATCTGTTTACAAAGCGGTGCAAAGTGTTTACACAGTAGTGACCTGCTTTTTCCTGATCTGGGAGTGATGTTTGCAAGGAGAGTGTTTTCTAATCTGCCATGAAGCCCTGGTCATTTGGCGGGCTCCGTTCCAGCTCAAGGGACTTGTTTGGCAAGCGGCTCCACTTTAACTTCCATCTTGTTTTCTTTGGTCTTTGGAAGAGTGGTTTCAGGAGCATTCCTCATACACCAGACTGTTTGCCAGAACAGATTCAATTCGACTCTTACAATTCCTAAAAAATGAGTACTTTTAAATTACCTTTTTTTGAGATCATAAAATATTACATCAACTGCCCTTCTGTTTCCTCTGTCCAAACTCTCCCCTCTGTACCTCCATTCTCTTTCAAATCTGTGGCTCCCTTTTCTTTAATTTTTGTTACATAAATACATGGGTGCATAAACTCTTCTTAGGCTGTGTAATGTCATATATATATGTATATATATATATATTTTGTGTGTAATATTTTATATATACATCTATCTATCTACCCATCTGTCTGTGTGTCTGTGTGTGTGTACGTGTGTGTATGTGTATGCATGGATACACACACATGGATACACACACGTGCACACACACACACAGGCACATGTTTTCAGGGCTGACCATTTGCCATTTGATACTCAGCCACCAGTTGAGATACTCTTCCCTGGGGAAGAGTGTTTTTTTCTCAATTGCCTGTAGTTCTTTGTCTGGGGTTGTGGCCACTTGAGTTTTTCACCATTCATGCTAGCATGTCCCCGGACACCATCCTTGTTCAGGTCATGATTAAGAAATTAGAATTTCAGCCACCTTATGCAGCAATGAAGCATCATCATCATTATCACCAACATCAGAGGGTTGAGCATAGAGTCTGGTTAGTCACAATTTTCTCAGCACCAAATCTCTCCCTAAAGTGTATCAACCTTATCTTTGGTGTCATTAAAATATTCCTGAATTTATATCCACAAAATATAACCAAGTTACCCTAAGCTTATGATTATGTCTACTTACAGGAACAGAGAACATTACTTAAGGTTAGGCTGTAAATCTCAGCCGTGAAAGAGGCAGGGGAGGGCCAATTCACCTCACAAGGCTGATGTGACTGTCAAATGTGGTGATGAATATAACAGCATCTTGTAATCAATGTGGAACTGAATGTGTATCAGGTAATATCAACATGTACTACGTTTGATTTTAGCCCTGAGCATTGTTCCTGGACTTAAATTCATTATCCAGAAAGGAAATGTGAAGGCAGCAGAAAATTAGAAGTCGTAAGCCTTTTGTTTTCAGCCTAATTGTTCTTGTAATATCTGATTTTGCATATCTTCTTTGAGTCTTTAGCTCTCCTAAGCAAAAGTAAGCAACAAAGTTAAGTGCTTTGTAAATTCATTTCAGAGCTGTGGTTCTTTGGAGATATACCATAAATTTTTGATGAAATAGAGAAACCTTTTGTTATACTGCCTAACTAGAAAGAAAGGGGGTTTTGAGCTTTTCAGTTTCTATCCACTTTCAGAAAAAAAAAAACTTTTATAATTCTATCTCTTTGCACCCAGATTCACACACACACACACACACACACACACACACACACACATATGTGTGTATATATATATATGTATATATACATATATATATATACATATATATATATATACATACATACACATATGTGGTGGTCAGAAGACAAATTGCAAAAGTTCTATATGTCCTGTAAATCAAACTTTCATCTTCAGGCTTGGTGGAACATAACACTATCTACTGAGACATTTCAATTTTAAAATTAACAAAGGAAAATAACTTTGTGATGAAACCCTAAGATTGAAAACTTTATGGGTGGTATTGATAACAAAATTTCACATGATATTATTGGATAACACACAACAATATAGATTTGTTTTTAACTTCATATTTACCTGAAGCCACATTTAGCCACTGCTTAGATATAATTTGCATGTCTCTCCAACATCTTGCTGTATTAAATGAATGCATATTAGAAGGTAGGAAGAGAAGAAATGAATTTCTGGTTTAAAAAATGGGCCTTTGGGAGGTGATTAGGATTAAAGGTTACTAGAGCAGCACTCTGTGAATGGATCCTGGTGGCTTTAGACGAAGGGCATAAATGACTAGCCAAGGTTCTCATGTACATTCTTTGTCTCTTGCTAATTAATGTCCTGTATCTCCCAAGGATTCTGCTAGGAAAAAGACATTACAAGATGTGGACCTTGGAACTTAGACCTCTAAAGGACCCAAAATAAACCTCTTTCATAAAAACTTACCAAGTCAATAGTGTCGTGTTATTAGCATCAGAAAATGACTAATAAGATATTTCACTAGTTAGTTTTGTATGATCCTCTGTCTATACAAATATTTCACAAATGTTTTGCATGCTGTTAAAAGCTTTATACGGTGTTGTGTAGCTGGTTAAGAAAGGCTTTATGGACCCTTTACCTAACTCTTCTTTCATTTTTTGAAGCAAACATTCACTGAGTATCAGTTCCCAAGCCTTATCCCAAATTCTGGGGCTGCATCATTGATCACTTAGAGAAGATCCTTACTAAATAAGTCATGACTAAGTAGGAGAAGTGTCCATGCATTTTGCAAATGTATCATCTGACAAATACAAAGCAGCAAAGCAAAGAGAAAGAAGAACAATTCTTTAAAAATGTCAATACATGTTTTCCAGAGAGACGTCTACCTGAATCTTGAAAGGAAAATGTAAGTTTCATAGACAGAATATAACAGTTGATTTGCTCATCAGTGTTTGATATATCAGACCCAAGGACATATGCAACAACTTGCTGGGGGACATAGTCTATGTACTTCTACATTAATGAGACATGAAGATGAGAGAGCAAAGAAAAAAATCTATAAGGCTTAGAGTTTGGGAACAGTCCCATTGTTTAAACTTTCTGTATTTGGTAAAGAAACTCCAAGTCTCTAAGCCAGTGAATGAAGAATCATGAAGTACTTATAGAATTTATAGAGAAGTAAGAGGTAGGGCGATCCATTGGTAGTTACTGAATTTTCAAAGTTAGGGATGATGGATAGGAATTTAGGATTTGGCACCAGCAGTGCCATGTTTGGGTGCAATTGGAATACTTGAAACGTTGATGGTGTAAATTTAATATTGGAGCAAACCATTAGGCTTTCCCAGCCACATGGTTTGGGGGTTGAGAAAATGGATGAGTAAGGATGTTTGAAATATGTACATGTGCCATTTTAATTTTCCTAACAAGTATAAAATATAAATTTATTTTCTCTTTTCTTTTTCATATGTGTATGCATATCCAAATTATAAATATATATCCAAATTATGTATATCCTAATTACATATATTTGTGTATCTATGGAGAGAGAAAGAGAATGAGAGAGAGAAAGAGAGAGAGAGAGAGAGAGAGAGAGAGGGAGAGAGAGAAGAGAGAGAGAGAGAGAGATATGGAATCCATATCTCTCTCCATATAGCTCTAGCTGGCCTTGAACTTACTATGTAGGCCAACCTGACCTAGAAGTAAAAGATATCTGCCTGCCTCTTTCTCCAGAGTATGTGCAACTCCAGCTCACTGAAAGTTTAGTTTTCATGCATAAATTCTGAAGTGCTTTCAAGATTTGCCAAAAGAGTCCTGACAGATAAGTGACTGCAGTTGTTTTGCATCTTACAGATCTCCCTTGCTTTAAGTAATTTTTATTTATCAGCAATCTTTAGGTGGTATATACAATCATCCTTAAAGAGAATGTACTCGTTGAAGGAAAAGCTATACTGTAAGAGTCAGAGTATAAAATACACCATTATCTCAAAAATACAAAATACAGGTTCAATGTGATGACACATGATTGAAATTCAAACCTTGAAAAACTGAGGCAAGAGTTTGAGGATCATGAGTTCGAGACAGACCTGAGCTGCAATTACAATGGAATGCACAATTACAAACAAAACAGGAAAAATGCTAGCTTCTAAATAAGGAGAATGATAAGTTCTTACTCTGAGGTCTAGGAAGGTCAAGTGAGAAATGCATAGAAAGAGACACATCATGGTCATGCAGATAAATACTTTGTGCCATAGAGAGGGGATTTGAATATGGCAAAGATTTTCTCAGTAATTGTCAGCATTGATTCATCTCTGACTTTGGTTTGGATGGCATAATGTAAAGTGAAGTTAGATTGCCTTAAATGTTTGAGATATAAAAACAAAAGAGAAAAATGGATATTGATCTTTTCTTTCCCCAAAAAGTTTGACTGAAGAAAGAGAGTTAGAGTAGGTGCAAAGGGGAGAAGGATCAAAGAAAAAGTAAATTTTAATTAATATTTATTTTAATATTTAATATAAGTATATAACATTTATATATAAATATATAAAATATATTTAATATTTATTTAAATATTTAATTAATATTTACATCCCATCATAGGTATTCTGTACTTTATGGTTAATATCCACTTATCAGTGAGTATATACCATGCATGTCCTTTTGGGTGGCGGTTACTTTACTCAAGATGATATTTTCTAGTTCCATCCATTTGCTTGCAGAATTTAGGATATCCTTATTTCTAATAGCTGAATATCATTCCAATGTGTAAATGAACCCCATTTTCTGTATTCATTCTTTGGTTGAGGGATGTCTGGGTTGTTTCCAGTTCCTGGCTAATACGAATAAAGCTGCTATGAACTTAGTGGATCATGTGTTCTTGGGGTATAGTGGAGCATCTTTTGGGTATATGCCCAGGACTGGTATAGCAGTGTCATTAGGTAAAACTATTTTCAATTTCTGACAAACTGCCAGATTGATTTCCAGACTGGCTTTGAAAACCTACCAGCAATGGAGAAGCATTTTCCTTTCTCCACATTCTCAGCAGCATGTGCTGTCTCTTGAGTTTTGGATAATAGCCATTCTGACAGGTGTAAGGTAGAATCTCAGGGTCATTTTGATTTGTGTTTCCCTGATGACTAAGGGTGTTAAGCATTTCTTTAAGTGTTCTCAGCCATTTGAGATTCCTCAGTTGAGAATTCTCTGTATAGTTCTGTACCTTATTTTTAAATTAGGTTACTTGGTTTGTTGGTGTCTAACTCCTTGAGTTCTCTCTATATTTTGGATATTAGGCCTTTCTTGGATGCAGGGTTGGTAAAGATTTTGTCCTATTGATAATGTTCTTTGTCTTACAGAAGCTTTTTAGTTTCATGAAGTGTATCATTTATCAATTGTTGATGATAGAGCCTGAGCCATTATAGTTCTGTTCAGGAAATTTTCTCCCATACTAATGTGCGCAGACTATTTCTCACTTTTTCTTTTTTTACATTTAGTATATCTGGTTTTATGTTGAGGTCTTTGATCCACTTGGTCTAAAGTATTGTGCAGGGTGATAAATATGTATCTATTTGCATATTTCTACATGCAGTCATACCCATTTATTGAAGGTACTTTTTTTTCATTGTGTGGTTTTGGCTTCTTTGTCAAAATCAGATGTCCATAGGTGTATGGGTCTTTGATTCTACTTTTTCGTTTCTATACCAATACCATGCAGGTTTTTTTTTTTTTTAAATCACTATTGTGGTTGGGGTCAGGAATGGTGATTCCTTCAGAAGTTTATTAATTGTTCAGTATTATTTTGGCTATCCTGTCTTTTATTTTATTTTGTTTGTTTGTTTTCTTTTTCCATGTGAAGTTAAGAATTTCTCTTTAAATATCTGTAGAAAAGTTGTGTTGGAATTTTAATGAAGATTGCATTAAATCTGTAGATCATTCATGGTAAATTGCACATTTTTACTATGTTAATCCTACTGATCCATGAGCATAGGAAATCTTTCCATCTTTGAATATCTTCTTCAGTTTCTTTTTTAAAGGACTCAAAGTTCTTGTCGTATAGATCTTTCGTTTGCTTGGTTAAAGTTATACCAAGATATTTTATATTATTTGTGGCAATACCACATGGTTTTAGTGCAGAGTACTACCATTCTTTCAAAGAACTAATACCAATACTCCTCAAACAATTCCACAAAAAGGAAACAGAAGGAACACTACCTAATTGATTTTATGAGGCCACAGTTACTCTGATACCTAAACCACACAAAGACTCAACATAGGTGAACTTAAAACCAATTTTGCTTATGAACATCGACGTAAAAATACTCAATAGAGTTCTCCCAAACCTAATCAAAACACACATCAAAAACATCATTCTCTATGGTCAAGTTGACTTCATCTCAGGGATGCAGAGATGGTTTAATAGAAAAAAGTCCATAAATGTAATACACTACATAAACAACCTGAAAGGAAAACATAACACAATCATCTTATTAGATGCTAAAAAAGCCTTTGACAAAATCCAACATCCTTTCATGTTAAAAGTCTTAGTGAGATCAGGAATTCAAGGCACATAGCTAAACATAATAAAAACAATATGCAGCAAGCCAAAAGCCAACATCAAATTAAAGTGAGAGAAATGTGAACTAACCCCTCTAAAGTCAGGAACAAGACAAGTCTACGCATTATCGCCCTATGTATTAAATATAGTACTTGAAGTTCTAAGCAATAAAATGACAAAAGGAGCAGAGACTAAAGGAAGGACAAACCACAGACTACCCCACCTGAGGATCCATCCCATATACAATCACCAAACCTGGACATATTGTGGATGCCAGCAAGTGCTAGCTGACAGGAGCCTGATATACCTGTCTTCTGAGAGGCTCTGTCAGTGCTGGACAAATACAGAAGTGGAGGCTCAAAGCCATTCTTTGGACTGAACACAGTATCCCCAATGAAGGAGCTAGAGAAAAGACCCAAGGAGCTGAAGGAGTTTGCAGCCCCATGGGAGGAATCAATATGAACTAACCAGTACCCCCCAGAGCTCCTAAGACTAAACCACCAACTAAAGAGTACACATGGTGGGACTCATGGCTCCAGCTGCATATGTAGCAGAAATGGCCTAGTTGGTCATCAGTGGGAGGAGAGACTTTTGGTCCTGTGAAGGCTCTATGTCCCAGTGTAAGGGAATGCCAGACCCAGGAAGCAGGAGAGGGTGGTTGGTGAGCAGAGTTGAGAGGAGGGAATAGTTTTTTTTTTTTTTTTCCGGAGGGAAAACCAGGAAAAGGGATATCATTTGAGATGTAAATAAAGAAAATATCTAATAAAAAGAAAAAAATGACAAAAGGTAATCAAAGGGATACACATTAGAAAAGAAGAAGTCAAGGTATTATTACTTATGAATCCTATGATAGTATATATAAGCAAGCCCCAAAATTCTACCAGAAAACTTCTACAACTGATAAACAACCCCAGCCAAGTGTCTGGATACAAAATTAACTCAAATGAATCAGTAGCCCTCATCTTTACAAATGCAAAATGCCAGAGAAGGAAAAAGTATCCTTTAAATTCAGCTACTATACGTAGAGTAGTGCACTCCTGTGATATGCTCTCAGTAGGTAGAGGATAGCCATATATTTGAAGCTAGGCTGTGTGTGTGTGTGTGTGTGTGTGTGTGTGTGTGTGTGTGTGTGTGT
>JADRCD010210781.1:27318-41968 GCA_019843815.1 Montemys delectorum
TGTGTGTGTGTGTGTGTGTGTGTGTGTGTGTGTGTGTGTGTGTGTGTAATAAAGGAGTAGAAGATCTCAACAAAAGGGGAAGAAGGGAGGGGAGAGGGAAGAAGGAAGAAGAAAACAAGGAGGAATTTTAAGTGTAACAGCTACAGTATCCCTTAGCTTAGACACTCTAATCTAGATACTACTTAATTGTGTGTAAGTGAGGGATGAAGTCTTGTACGATGTTGCTATTTCACAGTATGATGGACGTTGCTTAAAAGATCAAATCCAAGGTCAAATAATTCTGCAATTTTTATGACCATAATAATTGCCAAGAAACTCTGGAGGAGAGGTAGGAAAATTGTTCTTGGTGAAAACATCTAGATTTGGAGAAGCAGTGGGAAAATAGGAAGGTGTATAGCAGCTTGGAAAAGCACTGCAGAATCAGCTGAGGTAGAAGATAGGAGCTAAGGTCCAGCATAGAAAGGCAAGTGTTTTCTTTGTACATAAAAGACTTCTCTCCTCTGAAACCAAATGAAGGCAGAAACAAGCAGAGGAAAGTTAAGAATTTTGTGTTCAAGTTTTGAAGAATGGGCAGAAAAGAATATATACCATCCATGCACTACAGAGTTGTGGCCATTTGGTAAAATGAGCAAAAACCAAAAGAAGTATGAGGAACTGGGAGGTGGAAGTCAGATAGGACAGCACAGCTGAAAGGGAGGGTTGAAAAGAAAACGCCAACAATGAGAGAGCTCTTTAAAAACTCTAATTGAAACAGCAAACTCAGCCTGAACTTGAACTAGTTCCAATTCCAATGGATGTGCATTCTCCTTGTCAAGCCCCCCAGTTATGCAGTTATGTTTAACCATTGTAGTGGATATTTCTAGAGAATATGACATGGTAAGTACCATGATACAGTCATTTGCATGGCACAGAAAAACTAGGTGATCATGGATAACTTTAGAGATTAACACCCTCAGGCAAATATTTGCATATAGTATTTTAAATTTACTCTTTGAATTTTTCACATATATATGTATATATTCCCAAACTCACTTTGGGCCCTTATATCAGTCTTCCTCATAACTTTATCCCCACTTTCTTTAGTAATATGCTAAGCTGAACTAATACTGGCCATATTTGAATAGATGTGAATCCATCCACTGGATCTTGGGCACTATAAAAATGGCTACAACCCTAAAAAAAAGGGGAGTCACCATCATACCAATAAAGCTTCAGTCTGAGGCCCAATTCATGTTGGAAAATCTTAATATATTTTTGAATTATAAAATTTGAATTATATAATTCTCTCCTTTCCTTTTGTCTCTTCAAACTCCTCTTCTTGCTCTCTTTCAAATTTATGGCCCCATTTTTAAAAAATATACATATGTGTGTAATTAAATTATATAATTATTAAAATAAAAAATAATATAGCAAAAACATTACTATATATTATATAGTATATAATAAATTTAATAATGTAGTAATGATTTAAAAATAATATACTAAAATAAGTTCATTAAATATATAGTCTATATAATGTTACATGTGTACAAATGATTTCAGTTATAACCACTTGATACTGGCTAACCAACTGTTTCTTCTCCTTACTGAATTCCTTACTTGCCTGTAGTTCTTTGTCTAGAGTCAAAGCATCAAGAGCTCTCAGCCTTCCTTGTTAGTATATCTATTAGTGTTATCCTTATTCAAGTCATATTTAGGCAGCCTTCTTGGTGAGGCTCTGTGGCTACGGCTTCTAACATTTTAGGAGACACTCTATCACAGGTAATTTCCTGTTTCTCTGGATCTTACAATCATTCCACCTCCTCTTCTAAAACGATCTTTGGACCATAGGTTCAAAAGTTATATTGTAAAGATATCAGTCGAGATTGGGTTCCACAACTTTGCATTTTGATTTACTGTGGTTTTCTGTAATGGTCTCCAGATGTGGAAAAGAGAATTTTTCTTGCTGGGACTGGGGTGAGGACTATACTTATCTGTGGTTAGAAGGATAAATATTTAGAATGTACTTACGGTTTAAGTTGTAGGTTCTCCTCAAGATGCATCATGTCTCCAGCCCTGAGTAACTGGCTTTGATTATAGTGCCAGACACAATTTTCCTTTTGTTATGCTGATTTCCCATCCATTTAGAAAGTGATAGGTTCCTACCAAGGTATGTGTACCACTACTGCATCTTTAGAGTTGGCATGTTATGCTACTTGTTATTGTTCACAAGCACTATATACGGGTAAGACTTTGGTTGCTTTCCTTCCTTGGAAGCTTTTATGGCTCCTTCTGGTAACATGAAGACCAATAACATTGCAGGAAACTTTCAGGTCAGATCCAGCTTGACATCTTCTGTTTCCTGTGCCCTAAGTTCATGCTATCTTCAGCAGTAGGGACTTACCTTCTACCTCTAGGGGGGAACTAAAGGCAATAGCAATAGCTAATCAAATTTTTGGAGTGTCTTGGACAATCCAGATCAACAGCCCAAAAGAGGAATTTTCCTGTTGGTATCTGAGTTTGTGTATAGCATGTGAAGGGAGCATTTTATCAGCTCAGATGAGAAAATTTTACTTAAATTACATATGTACTTTTATATATCTACTTACATGTATTATTACATACATTTGTAGGTAGGTACTAGTATGATTCCTTATGACATTTTTGCCCAAGTAACCACAGCTTCCTATGTGCCCTCAAGGACAGTATTTCACCTCCCTGCCATCTGGCTCTTACAATGGTTCTGAAATCTTCCTCTACAATGTTCCTGTAACTTTACTTGGGGAAAAGGTTGAGCTAGATCACCTATTTAATGAAAGCTTACCAAAAATAAATGAAAAATACTTCAACATTTAAGTTATTCTGAACATCAAGTGAGATGAGAATATCCTATATTTTAAAATATGATATTTTTCTCTCAATGTATTTGACCACATAAAAATGAGATATTTTCTTTTATTGATAGACTTGTCAGATCTCTTTACATATTAGATAAATATGTAAAGATTTGATGTACTGATGTACTGAAAAGATTTACTATACTTTAATCTGTTTTTATCTTGTCATATTATCTGTAATTTTATTCAGGTCAGGAATAATCTTGTAGTTAAGTATTTCATATATCAATATGTTCTATTAAATCACAGAAGGTTTAGATTTCTTTGTAAAATGATTTTTTTCATGCAGTCCAAAAATTATGCTCTTATATTTTGTCCTATAGTTTTATAGCTTTAATTTATTTCATATTTGCATTTATGGTCCATGTGGAAATTTATTTTGGCATAGGAAGCAAGCTAGAAGTATAATTTAATTTTTTCCCAGAGTACACAAATTCAGTCAATACAAATTTTCAAATACTATTTTTCCTCATATTAAGAAATACTAATTCTTTCTAAAAAATAAATTCATACAAATATTTGAGTCTGCCCACATAATGCTCCTGACCTGACTGTTTATGGATAAGCCATTGCTTAGGCTAAAGTCTTCTTTTTATCATGTTACCTAAAGAATTTAAAAGACTTTCATAAGTAATTCAGGTAATGACAAGAAACTAAAATTCATACATTTCTATTTAATAAGGGCCAAAATCATATCCTATTATCTAACTATGAAGCAAGGATGTTGATTTTTTTAAATGTAAAATATCATTGATTATTCCCAGAGTCTGTCACGCTGTTTGGCCATTTTGGTGATGGTCTAAGTGAATGTCATGGGAGGCTGGTGGGAAGAGCTCTGTGGTCCTGAAAGTTCCCCATTCTTCATCTCATGCTGCCGCTGCAGGTACAAGATGGTGAAGGGGAGATTGTGCCAAGATTGTGTGCTCCTGAAGTGGCAGTTTTAAGATAAATTCCTGAGACACCAGAAACAAGTAGAGATAATGTCTTCAGAGAAGGATGGCCATATATTTAACTTGGTCCATGAACTATTTTTCAATGGCTTGTCTAGCTAATGTTTCCTTAAAAATTATGTGTTTGTTTCAGGTTGATTTTCCCCCCATTGCTTGTAAAGACTGTGATAGAAAGAAGAGTCTATGAATAAGCTCCCTGTGTGACTTTTACTTCAATGGTGCCTGTTTAATTTCAAACTTTTCAGTCACAGGGAGCATTGATATTATTATTGGGCTCTTATACTTTGCAATTATTGTAGATTTCTGAAGCAACTTGACCGTATAACTTTTATAGTCACACTCAAAGGATGGAGAAATCAGTTAATTCACCACTTAGAAACTTACATGTTTTTAAAAGTACCTTCCTGGTTCTTGAAAGTTTAAAATGTAGGTTACAAGTCAATTGTATTAAATATGAGATAAATAAAAAAAATGACTCAAATCCTATGAAACAGAGAAAAATATTGGGTGATTCTTTCTCAAATATATAGACACATTCTATGGTAGAATACTTTCCCTTACTTACCAGAAGGTAAAAATGCCATCATCGTTGA
Source organism: Montemys delectorum (assembly GCA_019843815.1). NCBI lineage: Eukaryota > Metazoa > Chordata > Mammalia > Rodentia > Muridae > Montemys > Montemys delectorum. Next base: position 31,738 of record JADRCD010210781.1, read on the forward strand.
AATTGAGTATAGATTTCATGAGAATGGCACCTTCAGGAAGGTTTTATTAAATTCATATCACCTTGTTCTCTGTAATTAACATAAGGCAACCATGGTAAAACAAACAAACAAACAAACAAGAGTTTTAGACAATGTTGAACCTAGACTCCACTAACCGATGCCTGGCACTTCGCTTAGTTGATCCAGAAGGCTGTGTTCTCCTGGTGTCCTCCATCGTCTCTGTCTCCTACAGTCTTTCTCCTTCCCCTTCTGCAGGATTCATCTATCTGTGAAAGGAGGGATACTTATATTGTGTAGAAGCAGACAAAAACCGGGTTCAAAGTGATATTATGAATTTGGAGGAAATGGTGGCTCTAACCTGTCCCTAATGAGAAATCAGACATCTGCTGACCAGTGGCAACAGGAAGGTTTTCCACTCCACAAGAAGTTTCTGTGTCTCTAGATAAAACCAGTGATTCTGCACAGCAGCCAGACAATGGCAACAATTCTGCAGAGGCAAGTTCATTGTCATAATTGTCCTTCCAGTGTTTGTGCGATAGTCTCTGCTCTCACTTTTTTCAGAAACGCAACATTTCCCATACTCTCAGCATCTCTTATTTAAAATTCATTCTCTGAAGAATCTAAGACAAGTTATTTTTATTAACATAAAATTACTAAACTAAATTTTCCAAGTTGGTTTTACTTAGTCGTCATAACATGTAAAGTTCAGTTGTACATATTATCTCTTCAAGATATCTTCATCTAAGCCATAGCTATCTTTAGGATGGATTTTACACTGAATTTGAGAACTTTTGAAAACTTGTAAACATATGTCTGTGAATTCGATTTTAGGCATAAATATTATATATAATTCTTATATTTGCTTTAATAAAGCTAGTACCAGCATATATATCAAAATTTCATGTATATGACACCCATTTCCTCAAACAGTATTCCAGGTGGAGACAAATAAAACATCTTAGCAATCTTTTTTTTTGTTATCTTAGCATTTTTAAGAATCTCTAAGGCCCCTACTATTTCTTTAGTAACTGTTTGCCTCCTCTAAGAGTTATTGTACTAAAATTTCTGAAAGAATTGTTATTTGTGACTTCTATGCAAACACAGTTATGAAAATTTAACTATGTTGAAACCTTGAGAATTTTTTTTGTACTTTCTTGTGCCTTCAAACCATTTCATGGATAACCACAGAGTTACAAATGCAATGGTATTCCAGGATTCAAATCTAAGGTAATATCTTAAACAAAAAGAGTGAAATGAAATAAATAACAAATTATAAGACCATCATTGTAAGATAGCTTACATTGCATAAGCAGGAAGTAAGAATAACAAGTTACTTTGACTGAGAGATGTAATATTAACAAAGCCATAGCGATGGATACAGATAGGAGGATAGAGGAGGTTAAAGCCTAAGAAGGGTAGGTTGATGGATAATATAAGATAGTTGATGTTTGCATTAACCAGTTTTTGACATGGTTAGCAAAAACCTGAGGAAAACAATTTATAAGGAGAAAATTTTTATTTCGGTTCAGTGTTTCAGAGTCCCTAGTCTATGATTGGCATGCCGTCTTGGTGTTGCATGTGATGAGGCAGAACCTCACTGTGGCAGGGGGATGAGGAAAATAACATTGCTTGCCTTATGACAGCAAGGGAATAGAGACAGCCTGAAGAGGCTGTGGACTATACATACCCACAATGAGTTCCCACTGTCTAATTTCCTATACTTCCTGAAAATGGCATCATATTATGATCTCATCAAGGGTTTAGTCCATTCATTAGTCTAAGACTTTCCAAATGGCTTCTCAAATCCCAAAAAGTAATAACAAATCCTTTAATATGAACATGTCTCAGAGATGTCTCATATGCCAACCATGCGAATAAGATATGCTGTAAAATCTGCACCTGCTTGTAATTCTAAAATCTGAGAAGCTAAGACAGGAAGATCTTGAGTTGAAGGCTATTCTGAGTTATTAATTCACATCAAGTTCATTGTGGGCTACAAAGTAAAGAAGAAGAAGAGGAGGAAGAGGAGGAAAAGTAGGAAAAAAGAAAAGAAGAGGCAGCAGAAGAGGAAGAAAAAAGGAGGAAATGAAGAGGAGAAAAATAAGAAAAGTTACATTGTGGGATATAATAAAGCCCTTTGTATGTTGTATTGGAAGTCTTAGACCATATGCTCTAGTGCAATGGTTCTCAACTTTCCTAACACAGCGTCTTTTTAATTTAGTTCCTCATATAATAAAAATTATATTTTTGTTGCTACTTCATAAGTGTAAATTTGCTACTGTTGTGAATCATAAGTATTTTTGGAGATAGAGGTTTGCTAACCCACAGGTTGAGAACCATTGCACTAGGCAAAGATGGGAAGATACTGTGTGATCAAAATTATGGTTCTGCTAACATATAATAAAAACAAAACCAAGAGAAAATAAACTATTTAGTACGGGTTGAATGGAAGGGTGATTATCAGGACTAACAGAGGGGACGTTTGACAACAGTTTGGTGTTGATCACTACATCCAACAAGAAATGTAGTAAGGATAGAAATAGTAGGAGTAGTAGAAAATAAAAGTAAAGAGGATCATCCAAAGTTGTAGTTTAGATATTGTGTAAGTACAGGAAAGCCAGTAACTGGTCTTGGAACATCTAAGGAAAGGTGGATATCAAAAAGTACCATAAAGAAAAGGATAAGGCATGGAGTTTGGGCTATATTGACTATAAATCTTCACTGAAGCACAGAGGTTGAAAAAAAAAGTTATCCATGCCACTAATGTATGACGAGCTACTTAGCTGGAAATAGAAGATTTCAAACATCCTCAGAAGTTACTGGGATATCTCACTGATGAAACCTGAAGGAGTCAGAATAGGACACGAGCAGAAGGGAAGAAGAGGAGAACTGGCACTAAAATCTGAAGAAATTCTAAAATCAAGCAGCTGAAAAGATGAGTTGATATTGCGGGGGAGGGTAAAAGGAGAATCAATAGCAGCCATATAGGAAAGCTGAGAACAATAATTTGAAGGAAGAGTCAATGGTTACTGGTTAGTTGTCAAAATAATGCTAGATGAATGAATTCTGTGAGAAAATGCTTGGTTGTGGCATGTGTGAGGCATGTTATTTCAGATTTAAAGACTAAAGTTAAGATGGAGTGCCTCAGTTAGGGATTTACTGCTGTGAACAGACACCATGACCAGGGCAACTCTTATAAGGATATTTATTTATTTATTTATTTATTTATTTATTATTTTTATTTATTTTATGAGTACACTGTAGCTGTACAGATGACCATGAGCTATCATGTGTGTGGCTGCTGGGAATTGATCTCAGAACCGCTCGCTCTGCCTGGCTTGCTCCAGCATAATTTACTGCAGCTGTCTTCAGACGCACCAGAAGAGGGCGTCTGATCTCCTAACGGGCGGTTGTGAGCCACCATGTGGTTGCTGGGATCCGAACTCAGGACCTTCGGAAGAGCAGTCAGTGCTCTTACCCCCTGAGCCATCTCGCCAGCCCCTTATAAGGACATTTAATTGGGGCTATCTTACAGGCTCTGAGGTTCAGTCCATTGTCATCAAGGTGGGAGCATGGCAGTGTCCAGACAGGCATAGTGCATGAGGAGCTGAAAGTCCTACATCTCCATCTGAAGACTGTCAGCAGAATATTGGCTTCCAGGCAGCTAGGATGAAGGTCATAAAGCCCACACCCAGTGACACACCTACCCCAACAAGGCCAACCCTATTCCAACAGGGGCACACCTTCTAATAGTGCCACTTACTGGGCCAAGCATCATAGCATGAAAATTTAAATAAGCCCATGCTTGCTCCAGCTAGGTGCTGGCAATGGCAGTGTCACCCAACCCCCATGGTTAGCTTCACCAAGCTGCTCTGGTCTCTGTCTGTTCCTTGCCCTGTGTAATGGTCCTGGCCTGAGATCATGTCCACCGCCTGCTCCTCTGGCTGGCTTTGTTAAGCCTCCAGGCAGATGTTGCTCCTGAGAATGCCTGGAGCTACCGTTTGCGTTCCACCCCCGTGGCAGGCTCTGACAATGCCTACCATGCGGCCACACCTTCTCTCTTGCCCCCTTGAATTGTTGAGAATGGAAAACATCAGACCATCTTAATATTTAAAATCAACAAGATGACACAACCACTAGGAATAGAATATATTGTACTAAACTCATCAGCTATACTATGTTGGAATTCTTCTGGTGGCGGAGGCCACCACTGGGTATAACATCTCCCTGGCCTTCATTCTTCATGTCCTCTCTCTTTACTGCCTCATTGAAAAGCCTTTTCCTTTCTCTTGTGTCCTCCTTTTCCTCTCTTGGACCTGGAAACCATCCTCCTTATCTTGACTCAACAATTGACTTCTTATCATCTTTATTAGCCAATCAAACAATTAGGGGAAATCCCCTTATATCTCTCCTTTTCTGTCCAATAAAAAAAAAAAAAAAACAAAAAGCAAAGCATAACAAAACAAAAAACCTCTTCTCTCAGATATAAATTGAAAAAAAAATTATGACAAGTAAATTACATGGTATGAGGTACAAATGATATCCAGTCGGTGGATGGAAAGAGAAGATGATGGAGGGAAAAGAGGTGGAAGATAGAGCAGACCCACATGGCCTGGAGGAGTCGCAAGGGATTTCATACCTGGGCAATAGACAAGTGTAGTGGTGTATTTGCCCAATCTAGGCATGCATTTTATAACGATATTAATTGAGTTGTGAGGCATATTGGGGTTGGAGATTTACTAATATAAATCTTGCTGGTATAAATATAAGTCTCTAGTGTTTTCCTTTCACGAGGCTAGAGGAAGTTGAGAGCCAAGTGAGACTGGAGAGGAGTGGTTGTTGGCTTTCTGGAGACCAGCCATAGGGGTAGATGGTCTGAGGATCACTAGCAGGAGCTTTAGGCATTTTCAGGAAAAAAAAATAGTCTAGTTGGCTTAGCAATTCAGCCATGGGAACCAGGGCTAGATGGCCACTTGGACCTAGCTGTAGAGCTGAGTGATACTGCCATTGCCAGCACCTAGCTGGAGAAAGTGTGGGTTATTTTTAAAATTACTCATTACAGAGCATATACAGACCATAACCTCAGAGTGATAAGACCCACTGGATGATGTAGAATGGGAAATAAACAGCTATGTTGTGAAATTTTCAACGGAACACTCTTGGTACATAATAAGGATATTTCTTGACCATGTTTTATATACCACATGCTATTATTGATGTTAGACTCACAACTAAATAAAAGATATATTACTGATCTCTCATGAGTCCATCTTGTATTGAGGAGGAGGGAGACATAAATAAATCAATATTAAAGTCATTTTAAGTGATGCCTGACAAAAAGGCCCTATGTAGTCTATTAATAAGACTGAATTATATATAAAGACATAATATAACACAAAATAATAATTATAATAAAACTAGTGTAAGAAAACAAATTTTTCTTTTAGCTGTGAATTCATGGACTTTAATTGATGTAGGTATGCCTGAAGGTCCATACTAAATTCACGCAAAAAGCACAGTGAAAGTTCTGGCTTGAAAAAAAATCCATGAAAGTTATTTTTATTGATCTTTCATCACTGGTAAACTGAAGCCTAAAATAATTAGAGGATTTCAAACATTTTCTCTCTTCAAACAAAGTTTCCATCCACATCTTTGTGTACCTCTTTTTAACAAAAGATTTAAAAAATTAAAAGGTGAAATTTGCGGAAAGTAGATGAGTTAGAAATTATTATATTGAAGAGGCTCTGACTCAGAGAGATAAAAAAATGCAAGTTCTCCCTCATATACAGATCCTGACGTCTAACAGGTGTATGTATGTAAAGAAGACATGATAGTAGTAATAGGCTAAGACACAAGATAGGGGAGCTTTAGGGGTGGGAATAAAGGGAGTTAGTGGGGGTGGTGTGACAAAGCATACATACAACATGAACAGGGAAGATGCAACCATGGCCAGAGACAAGCATAAAAAAAGAAAGACAACAGAAACAAACTTTGCTTGGATAACTGACACTGTGAAACCTAATCAAGCATTAATGAAAAAGACACAACAGTGTATTCCTACTTAAGATGTAAGGGAATCTATGAAACTCTGATAATCAACAGAATAAAACAGTAATTAGAATACAGTATATATGAAGAGGTGAGACTCAAAAGAGTTTAGTGCAGGCATACACATTTCTAGTCCTCTGAAAGTTCAAGTGCTTATTAGTGACCAGGTAAGAGTTTCAGTAAAAAGTTCATCCTTGTCCATAGAAAGATTTAAAAAAAAAAAAAAAAGAACCAGGTAAGGAAAAACACCAGGGCAAATAAAATACATTGAATTAATAATATATAATATCTGGGGTGTGTCCAGAGTAATGTCATCCTGTCAGAAGAGCACATCAACTAGGAAGTTATGTGGGACTGTCTCTAAGAAGGTATGAATTCTGTTGAAAGAATAAAGCTTCAGATGTACAAATTAATGCAAGCGTAAGTAAATAGCCATGGTAATTAAATTAATCAAATGATTTAACTTTTAGTTTTAATGTAACTATATCTATCAGTACCTTACAAAAATATAACTAAATAAAAATCATGATTTAAAAACTGCTTTATGACCTTTCTAGAGGGGGGAGACTCTATATCATAAAGACTTTTCTTTAAATTACAGTATGCATCTTCTTAGTTTTTCTCTGTTTATATAGCTTGTCTGTCTCCTCTGGTCTTCTTTACCTGTCTCACCTCTTTCTAAGCATCTCCAAAGATAAAGACATAAAAGACTATTTTTCCACTCCTCTTCTGCTGTCTATCAGTCACTGTTTTCTTCCATAAATCAACTTACCTTGCCGGCTTTATTAAGTTTTTTGTTTCAGGTTTAACTATCAAAATGAATCTTAAGGAAATTAGATGTAAACAAATGTCCTAGAAGGGAAGGGAGAAGGGATGGGATGGGGGAAATGCATTTTATTCTAGAGATACCTTAGTATAGTAAAGTTACTATACCAAATGAGGAGTAAAGGCTGTAGTCATTCCTTTTCATCTAATTCATGGTTTTATGTTTAAAGAAAGACTTGTATGACTCTCACTGGAAAGCATCGTCCTTCAAATCTTTATGAAAGAAGAATCAGAAGGAGGGAGGGAAGGGGAAAGAGAAAGAGAAAGAGAAAGAGAGAGAATGATTCATAAATATGTTGTATTTTCCTAAAACAAACAAAATGAGTCATATAAATAGAGCACAACAAAATGAGAGACATACCATGTAACATACAAGGTCACCCTGGTGGTTCAACATTGACTCTGTATCTTTCCACTCATTTTGGGTTCTAGAGTTGATTTTCATACTTATCTGATATTCAGTCAGTAACAAACATTTTTGTTTGGATTGGCAAGAATTGTTTTATTTTTCTTGTAACAAGAACTCAGTCTAATTAAAAACATATGACCTAAAACAGGCATTGTAGACATCTTTTATAATGACAGGAAGAGGCAGTTGCGTGGTAATTTTGGGGGTATAACAGGCTCACTTTAAGTTAAAAAAAAAAATACAAACATTGTTAGTGATGAAAGAGAGTGTTGCACACAGCACATTGAGCTCACATCACCAAATTCCATTGTCATTCAGAGTGAGGTTTCAAGAGTTTGCCAGCAAAGCTATTGGGACAATCTTGGAAGTATATGAGAAGCATGAATAGCTTCAAGGCTAAGATGATGGTTTTTGGTGGCACAGGGCAACATAATGAAAATAATAGACAGATCAAAACTCTGATTTCATTTCTAAAAGTAGATTAAACGCTAAAAGAAATCTAAAGCCAAGCTAATGAACCTTAGGAATGCTAAAGTAATGTTGATAGAGCCAAAATCAGAAAATACTTTGATTCTGTTGACTACAAAAATTATATTAACATAAGTTGCATAAATATTAATTACATATCAGTTAGAAGGAGTGCCAAAGTATTTGGTGCAGGGTGAGGGCTGGAACAGCAAGAACCAAAGGCAGCTTCTGTGATTTCAGATAAGATTTAGAATAACCAGAATATCTCTTTTCCTTAATTTTACCTATACTGTCATTAGCATTTGGATTACTTATTCCTCTTTTTTAAATTTAATTTTACTTATTCTTTGAAAACTTTATACATGTATACAATAGAATATGCCACATCTATCCAGGATCTCCTCTCTGTCTTGCTGGTGTCATTCATCTTTTAACTCCTTGTCACAGGAAGCCCATTCTTTAGACTCTATTACTCCTAAAAGACAAGTGTCATCCCACAATTACTCAAAAGCCAGATCCAAAGATGTCATAAAAAGTTAAGTTTTGTGGCCAAAACAATTGAAAGACTTTGTTCATTTACATAAATAAAAACCTAGAACATTCCTGTGTATTCAGATTCCTAAAATAGTCAAAAAAGGAGAGTCAGGCTTAATTTATCAATGTACGTGAATGTGGCTGAGATTCTGTCCTCAGTGTGTGGGGTTGAGCAACTAGGTCTTGTTTCAATTGTTTACTCAACTAGCTGACAGAAATCTGTGTTCACTGTCGATCCACTGTAAACAAAGTTGAGATATGAGAATTACCTTGTTAATGGAAAGAAACAATCCATATCTATAAATATGTCTTCACATGAGTGCACAAAAGGTTTTCTGTTTACATAGGTTTTGAAGAATGTTCTCCTAAAGAGAAAGTCAGAGGAATTTTAGAATATCTTATAATGCTAATTGTTCATGGGATTTTTTTATAAGGAATTTATTTATTTATTTATTTATTTATTTATTTAGATATTTCTTCATTTACATGTAAATTTCTCCTTTCCCAGCTTCCCCTCCAAACAAACAAACAAACAAACAAAAACAACAAGAACAAACCCCTTTTGCCTCCCCCCTCCCCATGCCTGCCACCCAACCCTTTCCCACTTATTGGCCCTGGCATTCCCCTACACTGGGGCACAAAATCTTCACAAGGCCGAGGTCCTTTCCTCCTATTGATGATCGAATTTGCGATCCTCTACTATACACCTGCTGCCAAAACATTCAGTCCCACCCTGTATAGTCCTTGGTTGATGGTTGGTTCCCTGGGAGCTCTGAGGGTACTAGTTAGTAATTGTTGTTCGTCCTAAGGGGCTGCAAACCCTTTAGCTCCATAGAACCTTTCTCTAACTCCTTCATTGGGGACCATGTACTCAGTTCAATGAATGGCTGTGAGCCTCTACATCTGTATTGGTCAGGTATTGTCAGAGCCTCTCAGGAGATAGCTATATGCTTGTCCTTCCTTCAGTCTCTGCTCCATAGTTAATCTCCGCCACTCCTTCTGTGGGTGTTTGGTTCCCCTTTTTAGGAAGGAATGGAATGTCCACCTTTTGGTATTCCTTCTTCTTAAGTTTCTTGTGGTTTGTGAGTTGTTCTTCCTGTATTCCAAACTTCTGGCCTAATAACCACTTATCAGACAATGCATACCATGTGTGTTCTTTTGTGATTAGGTTACCTCACTCAGGATGATACTCTCCAAATCCATCCATTTCCCTAAGAATTTCATAAACTCATTATTTTTAATAGCTGAGTAGTACTCCATTGTGTAGATGTACCACAGTTTCTGTATCCATTCCTCTGTTGAGGGACATCTGGGTTGTTTCCAGTTTCTGGCTATTATAAATAAGGCTGCTATGAACATGGTGGAACATGTGTCCTTATTACATGTTGGAGCATCTTGTGGGTTTATGTCCAGCAGTGGTATAGCTGGGTCCTCTGGTAGAACTATGTCCAATTTCCAGAGGAATCTTCACACTGATTTCCAGAGTGGCTGTACCAGTTTGCAATCCCACCAGCAATAAAGGAGTGTTCCTCTTTCTCCACAACCTTTCCAGCATCTGCTGTCACCTGAGTCTTTTATCCTAGCCAATCTGACTGGTGTGAGGTGGAATCTCAGAGTTGTTTTGATTTGTATTTCCCTGATGACTAAGGATGTTGAACATTTCTTTAGGTGCTTCTCAGGCATTTGGTGTTCATCAGAATAGAATTCTTTGTTTAGCTCTATACCCCATTTTTTAATAGGGTTATTTGGTTCTCTGGAGACTAACTTCTTGAGTTCTTTGTATACATTGGATATTAGCCCTCTATCAGATATAGGGTTGGTAAAGATCTTTTCCCAATTTGTTGGTTGCCGTTTTGTCCTATTGACAGTGTCTTTTGCCTTACAGAAGCTTTGTAACTTTAAGAGGTCCCATTTGTCAATTCTTGATCTTAGAACAGAAGCTATTGG
>JADRCD010210782.1:0-17533 GCA_019843815.1 Montemys delectorum
TTTGTTTGTTTGTTTGTTTTTTGGAGGGGAACCTGGGAAAGGGAAAAATTACATGTAAATAAAGAAAATATCTAATTAAAAAAAAAAAAGATCTTCCACATTAACTCTGTTCTATAAGCAGCTAACTCTCTTCTGAATTTACTTCTTTTGTTTGTTTGTTTGCTTGCTTATTTATTTATTTATTTATAAGACAAAATCTCACTCTGTAGCCCCAGCTGACCGACAACTATCTACACAGACAGCAACAGTTGGCTTCGGACTTAACTGTAGTTATTCTTCTGCCTCTAGCTACTAGCTACTGGAATTGAGGCTTGTGCTATGTCTTGCTTCCTTTTGATTTCTGCACAAGCCCTTGAAGGAAAAACCTTGAGTAACAGTGTTCCTTCTTAGATTTCTTCTCTTCCTAAGTATCCTTTTCTGGTGATACTTTTTAGTATTGTTATTAATTTTGTATCTCTGAGTAGGCTTCTTTTCCAGAAACTCTAATTGTTTTCAGAAATAGCACTGGCTTGTTTAGTCTGCCACCTCTAGAAACAAAGGCCAACAATTCCCAAGCTACATTTCTTTCTTTAATAAATGATGAAAGTTAATTCTATTTATGGAGCAACATCATGGCACTGGCATCCAGTGAGGGCCTTAATCCTGCATCTTAATTTAACACAACACAAGGATAGACAGATATGTACAGAGAGGAAATGGCCCCCATAAAAATGTATACTGAAATTTAACTGTAATTATAATGCTATTAGAAATTGAAACCTTTAGGAGGAGACCAGGCCATGAACCATTTGGCTTTCAGAATCCCTTGTAAAGTGAACCATCCCCCTTGACCATGTGACTGGAGCTTTTCAAGAGCACAGCATGCCTCGTAGACCCATCCGAGACAGCCCTGGCCTGAGCTTCATGTGCGCTGGACTTTAGTCATCTGGTTTCCTACAGAAACCACGAGATGGACTGGCTGTGTGATTAAGTGGCTATGATCATTAAGCTAAAACTCATTATCTGAAGCTCTCTTATCTGCAGGCACCACTTTAGAGTCAACAGAAAGAGTGAGGTCAGGGACCTCCAGGGTTGGAGGCTATTTGAAAGGAGAATAAAAAAGATGGACGGGAGGCAGGTTTAACAAGCTTCAAAGAGCCACTAGAAAGAAGCTCATTGAATGGGTGGGTGAATGAAGGGCTTGTGGTCATGAAGGTGAACAGTGCACAAGACAGGAATATATAGCTTCAGGAGGAGAGGGAAAGCAACAGAGGTGTCCAGTCAGGTGCACAGATTCATGAATCTGTATGCTCATATGTATGGCCATAGTCACTTGTGTGTGTGTGTGTGTGTGTGTGTGTGTGTGTGTGCATTAACCAGTGACAAACACTGGTCCCCTTGTTGTGGCAAGGCCAGATGTGAGGCCAGATGTTTTCACGCTTTTGTTACAGTCTTTCATCTCAGAATATGTTGCCATAGGAACGTGAATTCAGACAGACTTACATGGAGATGAAAGCATTTTTTCCATCCAGGGCATGAGATAAAGCCTTTAAAGTTCTTCCTCTGTGAAGTTCCAAGCCACAATTCATTTATAGCCTCAAAATATCACACAGAGCAGACATAACAGGTTATGTTGAGGTTGTTATCATGAGTAAAAATCATGGGCTATGCGGTGGCGCCTACAGGCTTCACTCTGTGTGGCTTTCGTGGCTAAGCATCTATCCCACCCCGTCTTGGTAACCTTATAGGAACCAGAAGGCACAGAGTTAAATAAAGTATTTGGAGAATTTCAGTTATAATCAAGATTTTGTACATCTTGAAAGTATATTTAATCAGTAGTTATCATGTTGCCTGAGTAACATCTGGTAAACTGTAGAAATTACTATGCTCCTTGCGAGAATGGGGCCCATGTTCCATCACCTTCTCAGGGAGCTCTATCTCAGTTTTAGTCTACAATAACTGAAGTTCAAAGATGGGAAAGATAGGAAAGAAAGAAGGAAGGAAAGAAAAAAGGGAGGAAGGAATAAAGGAAGGAAGGAAGGAAGGAAGGAAGGAAGGAAGGAAGGAAAGTAGGAAAGAAAAAAGACAAGTAGGCAGCCTGTGCCTGTATTAAAGATTCAAAGGACTAAATTTGAGATGATGAATTAAAATGTTGCATAACACAGATAAATTATCATGAGCTACTTCTAGAACCCTTGAAAGCTATTCATTGTCAACCCCTATGTCCGCTCTAACATTTGTGTGACTAATAGAACTTTAAGTGAACTTCTTAGTGAACACCAGCAGCTACCAGTACAAAAGCATCTGGTACTTGGGGCAGATTTTCCACTCTGCTGTGGCCCACCTCCTTGTGTGATCTGCACTAAAGGGCTTGGCACACACCTTGACCTATGACTTTCCTTTGTTCTATATCTAATAAAGTCTCACTTAATTGCTTTCACAACAGAATATGGGACTGGGGAAACCTGGAATGGTGTGATTTCGTATGGATGTCCACATGCTGCTTGTTGAGAGTTTAATGCACTGTCTTTCTTCCGTTGGTGGGACAGAGGCTTCTGATGGCTTTGAAGTGTAGTTTGGGGGAGAGGACTGTGAAAAAGAGAAAATAGGATTGCAGTAGATGCCAGATGTCAGCTGCTCCTTACGCTCTCACTTTGGGAAGTGAACTGTGTGTGAGGGATACCCCTGGATTCAATCACACATATAGTCTAAGAAGGGTGGATACCCACTGTCTACCTCATGCTTCTCAAAGCTACAAAGCCTCACTCTGATGCCCATTTCTGGAACAGAAGACTGCCTTTGCATAATTTTCAGTGTAAGTGTGGAATTTTAAGCAATTGTTAACTTACAAGTCTTTGGGTATATATTTTGATCATAAAATATTTGACCACCTCTTATTCGAAATGCTCAGTGCCGTAACTGTGATTTTAGCTTTTTATATTTCTGAAATACATTTACAGACTTTGAACATTCCAAATCCTCAAATTCGAAGTCTTTAACAATCTCAAATTTTAGTGTAATGTTCATCTCGGATTTCCAGATTAGGGTTGTTTGGCCTTTAGTACTATTAGAAGTAGCTAGTGTGTATTTCCAATAGTCCTCCATGCTGATTTTAGTCACTCCCACTGGCTTGTTCCAATTCAGCAGGCACTTGGTGTTTCTGCTGGATCTTGCCACTGCTTCTGACTCCTGTTTGGTATCCTGACACTATTGAACTGGACCACTGGTATCCTGACAAAGAGACTGGAATTGCCTCAAAGAACTACTTCTAAACAGGTCCACATCCCCTTGTCCTATTTACCATTTTTTCTCCCCTGCCTTTGGAGGGTGGGCTTAGACCAGTAGATTTAAAAGAAAAAAATCTAAGCTTACATACAGGTCAGACTCGCAGAATCTTTTTGCTTGACCTCTGTCAGAGACACTCCCTGATTGGCTACCTATTCCCAAACTAACTCTCAAAGGAAGTCCTTTTTCTAAAGAGCATTAGCCACCTTCATAAATGCCATCCTAAACTTTGACTGTCTTCCTGATGTCCTTCAAGTTGTCCCGCCCCCACTAAGACAATCCCTAACTTTTAAAACTGGCACTCAAAGTGATTTACAGCCTAGTCTTGCTTATTCCTTCAGACCAAGATTTTCTCTTGTATTCCTGCACAAACCTTAAGCCTAGAGGATTTTTGTCTGGCCTTAGATTGGCAGACTTCGTAATGAAAAGAAATGGAAATGCAGAATGAGCTTTTTCGGGATCATCATTACCTGCAACACCTGCCTTGGTAGAAATTCACTTGTAATAAGAAGTGCTTTTCCATATGCTGGTCCATGTGTGATATTTAGCACTTAAAGTTCTCGTTCACTCTATATTTCCCTATATCTTAAGCACCTCATCTTTTTTAGGGACTTCTCTTGGTAATAATATACACTTATCTCTCCAACAGTTATATTGCTTTGAATGTGAAGGACAGAAACGAAGTACTGTTGTGTCTTATTTTGCTCTTCTAACACTGAACCAGCAGATCCCATTGAAAAGACTGAGAAGAGGCATCTGAGTCAGAACTGATGTTTCTCCTGTCTTACAGGCTCTTGACTGCTCCTGAGTGCATCAAGGGCTAGGGGATTTGGATAACATAGTGCCCCCTCTTCCATACTGTAGGGTGGTTCTTAATCTGGAAGCCACAATTAAGAGTATTTGTGCTAAGGAACCATCCAGATCCACTGGCTGTTCTCAGCTTCATCACACTGCTGTGAGGGTTAATGATTCCCATCTGAGCCCTGCTAAGTAGCCCTCAGATCCAGGGGGTTGGCTGGCCAGACTGCATTGGCTACCATAGACATCCCACGGCGGTGTTCACGTGCTTCATGTGTACACTTAGAAAATGTATCTGATCCTAACTTTCAGATGAGGAAAGGTTGGGCAGGTTAAAGAGCTGTATGTGAGCACGGCTGGACTAGCTTTAGCATCTCAGAGACCTGGTCAGAATACCTTTGGGCTGAGTTGCTGTCTTTCAGGGAAGGATACACAAACCTACCTGTTCATCAGCATCTTAAACTTTTCTTGGGTTTGTGCTGTTCGTTATCACAGTGGAATCTGGCTCTGAAATCCCTCTCATGTCATGTTCCTCTGCTGGTTCCCGCTTTACTGCATGGTTCTTTGGGCTGACTTCTGTTTTATGACTGGCCCAGTAACCCTCTATCATGGGATAGTTTAATTTGCTCTCTCCACTGCAAACTCCTCAGTAAAAGTTAGAATTTAATTCAGTGTGATTCCAGAAGGTTTGTTTAGGTGCAAAGTAAATATCGTCACCGCTCCATATTGTGCCTCACATTCCCAGTGATGAAGACGATCAGATGCTTTCATTTTTATCAACTTGCCTAAGTAGGGTTGAGGTTCATGGTTCTTCATCTTCTAGAAGAGCTTAGTCTCGTTTATATGTTCTGGGAATCAACATAAAAAAAAGTAAACAGGCACAGTAAGGCGCCTATAATCCCATCACTGGGGAGGTAGAGACAAGCAGATCTCTGGGGAATGATACCTGAGGTTGGCCTATGGCCTCCACATGCACAAGAGCACACATGCATATGAATATCCCCATACACAGAAATACATACACCACAAAGAATGAAATAAACAGGGACCCCCATCTTTATTAGGCGCTTGGCAGAATCCTACTGTTAACAATTTTATACAGGAGATAAGCTCGGGTTAAGTTACACCTGTGTGAATCTTGATCCTGGGGAACTTTAACTTCATATTCTGATGCTCAGACACTGCTTACCACACTGCAGTATTTCACTCTAGGCTGATCAGTCCTCTGGTTACTTTTTCCAGGTCCTATCCTTTGAAGGGACCCTGCAGTGGGGTGGTTGACTGTCTCTTGTTCATTGAAAAACCATTGAATTTGTTCCTTTCCAAATCTTAGCAAATCCTTCAAATCCCCAGCCTCAGCCTGGCCTGTCTTTGTACTCTGCATCTAAGGTACTTTCTGTTTATTACTCTACCCCAAACAAAAGCCTCTGGGCATTGATGAATCTGGAGCCTGTGTCAGTGATGGCTCTGGGTCCTGCAGCATGGCACTAGCTCCTCCAGGAAGGGACTTTGGAAGGGAGATCTTCGGCCTGTTTTCTATCTCATATAACATGAAAGACACAGAAATAAGTGCCTCAACAGGCTATGATCTGTTTATAAAGTGCAGGCTCGGTTTATGACCCAAGGGGAGAATATCAGAATTCATAAAAGACTTACTCATTTTATTCTTGTCCACAAGTTTGTTTTTCAGAGATACAAAACAAAACAAACAAACCACTGCTCATATCTCTTGCTTAAATGTCCTAAGGCTGATTCATAAGTACACATTTTTATGATGTAATGCATGTTTTAATATCTTATGCCCTCTGAACACCACACTATGCACACACACACACACACACACACACACACACACACACACACAAACACACATACACACATGACACCCCAAAGCTAACATTATAGACTGTTTTAATGTTTAAAATTATGCCTTCTACTAAGTTCCTCTCCCTCCATCGAATAAATGAATACAAAAAAAAGGAGAGAAATTTGACAGCATCAGGAGAACAAGAGGTGACATTAATTCCTGAGCATATTTGTATTACAAAGAAAGACAGGCATGTGTTGTGTCATATATTCAGATGAGCCACCTAATCCTGCCTTCTATGCAATGCTCACATCTGAACAAAAGAAGAAAGGCATGTGGTTGCTTTAAGTTTGTTGCATTACCCATTGCCCTTATTAAAATAAATGGAATATTTCTTTTAAGAAATTTCATCATGTTGATATAATCATAGTTCATTTTGGTTATGCACCATAGTTAAATTATGTGAGTACACATGAATGTATATGTGTACACACACACACACACACACACACACACATACACACACACATGCACACACACACACATACACAAACACACACAGAGTCCCATAGATATTCATCTCAGTTCACAACAGTTTTGTTTTTGAGATGGGTCTCACTATATAACCCTAGCTATCCTGGGACTTGCTATGTAGACCTGACTGGCCCTAAACTCATAGAGACCTGCCTGCCTCTGCCTTCTGAGTGCTAATAGTAAAGGTGTGTGACATCACACCTAGCTATCATTTTTATTACTTTCTCTGTCTATTTTCTTCTCTACACATACATAAACATTTATTTATATTTAAACACTGTGTATGTGCATATATTCATATATATTCATATATGCACATACACCTGTTAAACCATTTAGAATAAAGTTGGTCCAAAACCCTTGGTTTCTCTCATTTCTTTAGATGTATGTTCATGTGGACATACATCTTCACAAAGATCATCTTGTCAAAGAGAACTGTAAGGCTGTGAAGTGATGCTGCTGGAGGCTCAACTGCCAGTGCCCTTCTCTTTTGTGATATGAAAAGAAGAATTAGGAATGTGAGCATCCTTGCCTTTCAAACAAAGTCAAGCTATTAAACTAGGCTCTAACACAGACTCAGTCCAATCAAAACATGGTGATTCCTCTTCACCAAGAAAATGGTGCATGCCACGGTTTGTTTTCCTTAGTGAAGCTACATGTGCTTTTTGATGTTATTATCATTACAAGCTGCTTGTTCTGTAAAAGATGTGCACCCTAAGAAGCAATAATCTGAACACAAGTACACAGTGATCCTTCTTGATAAAGCAAGGCATTTGGAATTTGTAAGACAGGAGAACAAGAGAGAAAGGAGTTACCTTAGAGACGCCTTTGATTTAGAACAAGAGGCTGCAACAGTTAAAACCGTTCTGCCTCTTTATTTAATCTACCTATTTTTAGGTTTTAAACTGACACAAGTAACTTCTTTGCACAATCAGGTTGTATTATAATCATGCAAGTTATCGTAAGAAGACAAGAGCAGAAAGGAAGAGGAGGCATAAGGGAGGAGGCAAAGAGAGAATTAAAATAATTCACATTGGGCTAAAGAAACAGCCCAGTGAGCACAGTGCTTGCCGAGCAAGTGTGATCCCCGCGCAGCCAGAGTGATCCTTAGAGTGATCCCAGCAGCCATGTAAAAAGGCCAGGTGCTCAGAATTACAATAATTTAGTAAAGTGCCAGCTGTAGGTCTCAGTCCTACAGAAAGGACTACAGGCAACTCAAGAAGGCTGACCACACATAGTCTCCCCCAGGGAAGAAACAGCTATTGGCTATCCAGTACCAAATAGTCAACCCTAAGAACATGCATGCAAGAAACACTGTATTTATGTTCTTAGGGGGAAAATATACCAAAAGTTAATGGAAAAAAAAAAGAGAGAGAGACCGATAATTTGAAAAAGATCAAGTAGAGGTCCATAGGAAAGTTTGGAGCAGGAGGGGGCAAAGAGAAAAATGATATTCTTATAATCTCAAAAATAAAAAAAAAATCCTATTATCTAAAAGTCAGATGTGTTGACATCTGCCTATGATCTATCTCAGTGTTAAGGAAGCGGAGGCAGGAAGAACCCTGACTTAAGTGGGGAAGTGGGTGGGGATGTAAGAGGCTGATGCTGAGTAGAAGTGTAAAGCATGGAGGGAGGGGAGAGGAGTGTAAACTGGGGATCAGGAGGATAAATAATGCTATGAACCCGGAAAGAGCCATAGTGAAAACTACTATTTTATAAGCTTCTTAGAAACACTGACATCCCTATCATTTTTGCTTGATAATGCTGCCTAGTATTCATTTTATAGTCATTTAATATTGTTTCCTACAAAATCACGGTTGTTTGTTAACATTGCAACCATTCACCCCCACAGATTCCACCGCCTGTCAAACAGAAGCCCATGGTCAGTAACTCCTGTTTTACAGCCAGCAGAGATTTTCCAGAGTAGCTACTGAGTGCCGCTGCTGCCGTTATTGTCTTTGTGATGGCTTTTATAGAATTGCCAATACCTTATATTTTTCAAAGGAGCCCCTGTAATCCTTGGCTCCAAAGGAGAGGCTGATGCTCTAGGTGAGCATTGCTAAATTCGACCAGTTTAGTTTAAAACACAAGAGCACAAGTTAAATAAGAAACAAACAAACAAAAACAAATAAGACCCAGGTGAGTTAAATGTCAGTGGGTCACATTTTGTTATTGCAGTGGCAGATACAGTTGATCGTACATTTCTCAGTGCAATCTCCTTTGTCTGGTCTGTCTGTTTTGAGTATTTTCTTAAAAGCAGAAGTGATCACTTGGTACACTAAGAGTGTTTTGTAGGACAGATCATAGTAAACAAATTAGTCCTCACTCACCAGGGTTTATTGATGTTCATTTGCTCAATATTTGGAGTCTGCTGAAGGGCTTGTACTTTACCCATTTTTATTAATTAGTAACATTAAAATAAATAGATAAATATATAGATAATTAGAGTTGTTGCATGGGGGTTAGTGTCCCCTCAAAAGCCAGTGACTGTCAAACAAAAAGCCCAATGTCAGACATGCTGTACCTCCTTTTGGTTTGTTTGCCTGGGTGGTCCAAGAGAACCGTTCCAAACATTACAGGTGATTGCCATTGCTCTTGGCTCCTGTCCAGACTTTATGGATAATGGGCAAGTTAAAAGTGCTAATGTACTTAAATTTGGAAGCTGAGATGGAGCCAGTGTACCTGATAGATCTGAAAATACAGGATTGAGAGGGAAGGGACCTAAAGAAACCCGAGACTCATGCCAGGGAACTCTAGAGCTCCCCAGATGTTGCTCACCACATTCCAGAGCTAATGCCTGACTCAGACCATGCCAGCTTTGAATTCTCATGACCTCACCCTTGGAGCTATAAAAGGTCTGCAACTGTTACAAATAAAGAAAACAGGTGGAATGAGATCTCAGCACCAAATGTGGTATTACATGTGCATCGTAGTGAAACATCTGAACAGGTGCCACCAGTCAGCTGAGATTCCTAAGTCCTTGACTCCAGTGTGACAGGCAGACCAGAGTCTATAGCTGTCAGACTGTCTGACACTGGAAGCTTGATACCAAAACTTCTCCCTAACTGGCATGTCTCTGACGGATGCCTTGTGGTTCTGCTATTGGGTAACTCATTTGCATCCCTTCTGTTTCAAGTGCTTTACCAAGATGAGCTGTCTAATCTTCATGAAGGTAGCCTACACGATATGAAACAAATAGCAGCCACTCTCTGTCAGCTCTAGAGAGTGTAAAGAGTGTAGTAACACTGATGTTAGTTTTGCTCTTGAGGTCAGCACTGGAAAGCATGGTGACTCTGATACAACCAAAATGTGACTGATTTTTGATAAGGCCCTATATGTTTGTCTATGAATTCATATCATTGAGTAATTTTATATGTTGGAGACTAAGTTAAATTCTGAGCTTTTAAGAATAAATCACACAAGACTTGACACCACAACACTCACACACTCTACAGGAAAGAAATACATCAAAAATGGAATTAAAGAGATACATAAAAGACACAGTAATATAACACAGTAAGTTACATAGGAACTTGAAAGACAGACTTTGATTTATAATCTTTGCCTTTGGTTTATTTTGCAGGATTATGAATTTTCTCAATGGTGGTCCTGTGTGTTCCTGTGAGATAGGAAGGAAGAAGGAAGCACTAGTGTCAAGAATGGTTACAATTATCATGTGAATTTTATCTTTGCTCCATGTATTGGGTTAGGGTTATTGATTCTCCTCTTCATGTATTGTGTTTATTGATTAGTATATGTTGAACCATCCTTACATGCCTAGAATGATCAACTTGATCAACTTGATCACAGTGTGAATTCTTTGGTGTTATGAATTTAAAGTTTCTTTTGCAGTTATAGCTTTCTCTTCTTGCTCTTTTTATACTTTTTGGTGTTGGAGTAATACTCGCTTTGTAGATGAGTATGGGAGAGTTCTTTCTCTATGTCATAGAACTGTTTGAGGCACACTGATGTTCATTTTGCTCTTGAGGTCTTGTCTTGGGCTTGTCCTCTGTTCTGCTGTATTATAGCTCTTTATCAATCTGCCTTTTGTCTGAGCTCTTCTTTGAACTTTGGTAGAGCAGATGTATCTGTAAATTTATCCATTTCTCCAAAATCATTGGAATTTTTAAGATCATCCTTATTGATATTGTAGATTTTGGTGATATCTGTTTTTATACCTGCTATTTGTCTCTGATAATATAGTTATTAATTTGGATCTCTTTTTTCTTCTTTTTGGTTAGCCTGTTTAAGAGGTTGTCTATCTTGAACATTCTTAATCCCCCAAACAAGATTGTGTGTGTGTGTGTGTGTGTGTGTGTGTGTGTGTTTGTGAGTGTGTATGTCTATCTGTCTGTTTCTCTATCTCATATTTTTGAGACAAGTTCTCTCACTCAATTTGGAACTCTTTGATTGAGACATACTGTCTGGCTAGTGAGCCCCTGTAACATCCTCCACCCCAGTCTAGAATTACTAGTACTAGAATTACAAGCATGTGGTGCTACACCCCATGTTTTACATAGGTTTTAGAAATCTGTACTTAAGGCCTCTTGCTTTTACGTCAAGGAGTTTAACCACTGAAGTGTCTCTCCATCCCTAGGCCAGAATCTTATAAACAAAAATGAAGGGAATAATTTGACAACTGCCTTTCCCACCACTCATTTGTGTCAGCTCATTATAACCTAACCTACCTACACCCATGTCTATCTGTATTCCCCAAGACACATGCATATCTTGTCTGTCATGTATTAAACAATATCAAATTTGGAGTGTAAAAAAAAAAAACTTATATGTTATTTGCCAACATTCCATAGAGCAGTAGCTGGGGCAGGGCTCAACAATGCTGTTTTCTGGTCTACAAATCTAAGTGGCTTCAAGGAAGTGCCTACATCTAGCCAAAAGCTCAGACTGGACCAGATGGGTTATGTCATTCAAGGTCTCCTGTTCTCATTCTGCTTCCTACTCAGTCTTTCTCAGACAAGAGAGTCAATTTCCAAAGAGGGAATGGAAACTTCCTGAACTCCTAGGGCCTGGAGCAGAAATTCTGAAAGGCCAAGTCTACATAACGGTCAAAGAAAGAATGGCACAGCCCTTCTTTAAAATATACTATTTACATCAGGATCCAAAGGAATCATTCTAAACTGTCTGGAGAGTGTCTGTTTAAATACACACTCTAAAAGTATTACTCTCGCAAATCACAGTTGGCAAACTTCCAAAACACAAGTCTCTATCCCCAGGTGGTGTCCGAGTTAATCTTTTCATAGTATATTAATTTCCTAGTGCTTCCATAGCAACATACTGTAAAACTGCCTATTTATAATACCATCACTTTATTCTCTAATAGTCTGGAGGCAAGAAAGATTGGCTCTAGGCTCTGAGGGTGAGCTGAAATTCCTCCAAATTTTTCTTCATCTTCACATAGCTATCCCTCTCATATCTGTATCCATATATCCTCCATTAGTTAGAGATCACAATCTTGTTGAACTGTAATCAATTCTAATGGCTCCATCTAGTCTGATTACATTCACAAAGATGCTATTTCCAATTAAGGTAACATTCTGAGGTGCTAGGACTTAGCACGATCTTTTTGTGTGGAGACCATAATTCAGTCTATCATGTGACTAACTGAAGTGGCATAGTTTACAACTGAAAATGATCTTACATGTGTGCCCATCATAGTTACAATTTGGGTTTTCTTTTAATTCTTATAAAATTGCTCTTCAGAATTGGGATGGTGGGATCTCATTTTTCATAGTATTTAGCTTGGTGCTAAACAAATTAGAAACATCAAATCAAGGTAGCTGATTCTGACCAAGTGCTTTGTCGGTTCATATGTAGCAAGAAGAATAGATCTACTCAAACCCCACTGTGAAGATACATAAATATACATATATAAGATTCTACACAGTTGAAACCATGCATAAATGCCAATCAAAAGCTTTATATTCAGAGATGACCCATACATCCTAAATTAAGACTTACAGCCTTGATGTCTGACATTATCTATATAGTATGTAGCAGTAATTTGTTACTCTGCTTTGTGCCCAGGGCTGGGCAGTTCTACTCCTCTGCCTGCTACCCAAGGCCCAATCCAGGGAGTGGCCAGTGGCCATTTACCAGAATTATTACATGGCTCACTGGCTCTCTCTCCTGCAGCTCTAAGACTGATCCATCTCCCATCACATCATGGTGATTATCTGTCTGTTCCTTTTTTCTGCATCCTAGCCTGGGACCTAGAGATCCCACCTCTTTCTTTTTCTGCCCAGCCATTGGCTGTTGGCTCTTTACTGATCCATCAAAAACCTATTGGGCACAAGGACCTTCAGCATCTGGACACTATTAAATCAACGCACTAGAACCAATCCCCAACAACAGTATATCTTGACAAGACTTTGTACTGATAATTTACCCAGCTCTACTGCATTTGTATGTGCAAAGCTTGTGAAATATGATGCTTTGATCAATAGCTACATTGTGAGGTAATTAAATCAAGTTCACTATTCATCTTTTATCTCATCATAGAACATTGTTACTACTTGAAGGGCTCGGAGTAATGCAGATACATTTTTTTATTAGGTATTTTCTTTATTTACATGTAAATTTCTCCTTTCCCAGTTTCCCCTCAAAAACAAAAAACAAAAAAACAAAACAAAAAAAACCCAGCAAGAACAAACCCCTGTTGCCTCCCGCCTCCCCATGCCTGCCACCCCACCCTCTCCCACTTACTGGCCCTGGCATTCCCCTACACTGGGTCACAGAACCTTCACTGGGCCGAGGTCCTCTCTTTCTATTGATGATCAAATTTGCAATTCTCTACTATACACATGCTGCCAGAACAATCAAGTCCCACCCTGTATAGTCCTTGGTTGGTGGTTGAGTCCCTGGGAGCTCTGAGAGTACTAGTTAGTTCATATTGTTGTTCATCCTAAGGGGCTGCAAGCCCTTCAGCTCCATAGGTCCTTTCTCTAACTCCTTCATTGGGGACTGTGTACTCAGTTCAATGGATGGCTGTGAGTCTCTACATTTGTATTAGTCAGGTATTGTCAGAGCCTCTCAGGAGATAGCTATATTTAGGCCAGCTTGTCCTTCCTTCAGTCTCTGCTCCATAGTTAATCTCTGCTACTCCTTCTGTGGGCATTTGGTTCCCCCTTTTAAGAAGGAATGAAATGTTCACCTTTTGATCTTCCTTCTTCTTGAGTTTCTTGTGGTTTGTAGGTTGTTCTTCCTGTATTCCAAACTTCTGGGCTAATAACCACTTATCAGAGAGTGCATACCATATGTGTTCTTTTGTGATTGTGTTACCTCACTCAGGATGATATTCTCCAGATCCATCCATTTCCCTAAGAATTTCATAAATTCCTTGTTTTTAATAGCTGAGTAGTACTCCATTGTGTAGATGTACCAGAGTTTCTGTATCCATTCCTCTGTTGAGGGACATCTGGGTTGTTTCCAGTTTCTGGCTGTTATAAATAAGGCTGCTATGAACATGGTGGAGCCTGTGTCCTTATTACATGTTGGAGCATCTTTTACGTATATGCCCAGGAGTGGTATAGCTGGGTCCTCTGGTAGAGCTATGTCCAATTTCTGGAGGAACCGCCTAATAAGTTACTGAATTTTCCAATTAAATCCTAGCAATATCCAGCTTAACATTCTTACTCAAGTCAGCAGACATACTTAGCATGGTTGATAGCACCCTTTTCACTCCTGTGTACCTCTTCAACTGTTTAAATGCATAGTTATTTTACAGACCTCCAGAACTGCTTTCTACCAGCAGTAGGTTTTGGTGCAGACCAGTCATAAAAATAGAATGAGGTACTCACTTCACAGGAGTATGTCAGAAAATCTTTTTTAAAAGAGAGAGTGAGAGAAAGAAAACAAACCTAGAACTGAAATCTCTTTGTAAATGATATTTCTTCAGAAATTAACGATGTAGAATAATTAGGCATATGTAGATATTTTCATTACTTTGAAAATTATATTAGATAATAAAATTAGGTAGGATATATTAATTCATTCATAATTTTCAGGTTTTT
This sequence comes from Montemys delectorum, assembly GCA_019843815.1. Taxonomy (NCBI): domain Eukaryota; kingdom Metazoa; phylum Chordata; class Mammalia; order Rodentia; family Muridae; genus Montemys; species Montemys delectorum. The sequence continues at coordinate 14,434 of JADRCD010210782.1, forward strand.
ATTCTAATAACCATGCTTCATTTCGATTTGACTGCTTTTGGGGAGGAGATCCAGCTCGATTTAATGTTAACATACTCTACTGAGGAATATTAATTTAGAATCCATTGACCTGGGTCAAGGGGTTTGGTGAACTTATAAAGTTGTGTGGTTCATAGTGTTTTGCTATGACAGGGTATATCGTTTTCAATAAGTTCTTGAAAAAGCTCAGATTGCAAAGGCTTTATGACCTTTGCTCATCACTTACAGAATTTATTGGTGTGATGACAATAATAAGCATACTAATACTAGCTACATAAATCCATCAGCCTCTGAGGATCACAAAAGTCTCAAAATATATTCTTTAGGAAAGACATCACTTGAGTTATACATTCACTACTTTAAAATAACCACTTACTAAAGAGCTGAGTTGGTTCCACTATCCTGAACAAGAAACCAGAAAGTTATCTTTGCTTATTGATTTATCATATATAATATCAAACCAATGAACCATGTTTTATGCATCTAACTTTGTACATAAGTCTCAACGTTTTTCATCTTTTTTCTTTCTATAATTATAGCATCATGCTCTTACATAGTTTATAGGCTTTATTGCTAAACAGTTCTCAGTCTAAAATGTAAGACAAGTGACTTTCATAATGTAGAAATCCAATGAAATTATGCCTACTAATGTTCTAAATCTTTGCTTTTTATCCATTCCTGAACAAAGATGTTATCAAGTGGCACAAAAGTAAAACAATGTATGACATAAAATGGGTAACATGTAATGAACACAACTCTTTATGTTATTATTCTCCAGGTTAGTACTTAGTGTGTTATTTTATGATTGGGTTACCTCACTCAGGATGATACTCTCCAGATCCATCCATTTCTCTAAGAATTTCATAAATTCATTGTTTTTAATAGCTGAGTAGTACTCCATTGTGTAGATGTACCACAATTTCCGTATCCATTCCTCTGTTGAGGGACATCTAGGTTGTTTCCAGTTTCTAGCTATTATAAATAAGGCTGCTATGAACATGGTGGAGCATGTGTCCTTATTACATGTTAGAGCATCTTTTGGGTATATGCCCAGGAGTGGTATAGCTGGGTCCTCTGGTAGAACTATGTCCAATTTCCAGAGGAACCGCCACACTGATTTCCAGAGTGGTTGTACCAGTTTGCAATCCTACCAGCAATGAAGTAGTGTTCCTCTTTCTCCACAACCTCTCCACCATGGGCTGTCACCTGAGTCTTTTATCCTAGCCAATCTGACTTGTGTGAGGTGGAATCTCAGAGTTGTTTTGATTTGCATTTCCCTGATGACTAAGGATGTTGAACATTTCTTTAGGTGCTTCTCAGCCATTTGGTGTTCATCAGTTGAAAATTCTTTGTTTAGCTCTGTACCCCATTTTTTAATAGGGTTATTTGGCTCTCTGAAGTCTAACTTCTTGAGTTCTTTGTATACATTGGATATTACCCCTCTCAGATATAGGGTTGGTAAAGATCTTTTCCCAATTTATAGGTTGCAGTTTTGTCCTATTGACAGTGTCTTTTGCCTTACAGAAGCTTTGCAACTTTATGAGGTCCCATTTGTCAATTCTTGATCTTAGAGCAGAAGCTGTTGGGGTTCTCTTCAGGAAAATTTCCCTTGTGCCTATGTGCTCGAGGTTCTTCTTCACTTTCTTTTCTATTAGTTTCAATGTATCTGATTTGATGTGGATATTCTTGGTCCACTTGGACTTGAGCTTTGTACAAGGAGAAAGGAATGGATCAATTTGCATTTTTCTACATGTTAACCACCAGTTGAGCCAGCACCATTTGTTGAAAATGCTGTCTTTTTCCACTGGATGGTTTTAGCTCCTTTGTCAAAGATCTTTTACTTGCTTAGTTAGAGTTACACCAAGGTATTTTATATTATATGTAACTATTGTGAAAGATGTTGTTTCCCTAATTTCTTTCTCTGCCTGTTTATCCTTTGTGTATAGGAAGGCCTCTGATTTGCTTGAGTTAATTTTATATCCAGCTAATTTGCTGAAGTTGTTTATCAGGTTTAGGAGCTCTCTGGTGGAATATTTGGGGTTACTTAATTATACTATCATATCATCAGCAAATAGTGATAATTTGAGTTCTTCCTTTCCAATTCATATCCCTTTGATCTCTTTTTGTTGCCTAATTGCTCTGGCTAAGACTTCAGGTTCAATATTGAATAGGTAGGGAGAGAGTGGGCAGACTTTTCTTGTCCCTGATTTTAGTGGGATTTCTTCAAGTTTCTTTCCATTTAGTTTGATGTTGGCTACTGGTTTGCTGTATATTGCTTTTACTATGTTCAAGTATTGGCCTTGAATTCCTGATCTTTCTAAAACTTTTATCATGAAGGGATGTTGGAATTTGTCAAATGCTTTCTTAGCATCTAGTGAGATGATCATATATGATTTTTTTCTTTGAGTTTGTTTATGTAGTGAATTACATTGATGGATTTCCGTATATTGAACCATCCCTGCATCCCTGGGATGATCATGGTGGATGATCGTTTTGATGTGTTCTTTGATTCAGTTTGCAAGAATTTTGTTGAGTATTTTTGCATCAATATTCATAAGGAAAATTGGTCTGAAATTTTCTTTCTTCATTGGGTCTTTGTGTGGTTTAGGTATAAGAGTAATTGTGGCTTCATAAAACAAATTGGGTAGAGCGTCTTCAGTTTCTATCTTGTTGAATAGTTTGAGGAGTATTGGAATTAGGTCTTCTTTGAAAGTTTGGTAAAACTCTGCAGTAAACGCATCTGGTCCTGGGCTTTTTTTTGCTTGGGAGACTATTAATGACTGTTTCTATTTCATTAGCCAATATGGGACTGTTTAGATCATTGATCTGATCTTGATTTAACTTTGGTACCTGGTATCTATCTAGAAAATTGTCCATTTCATCCAGGTTTTCCAGTTTTGTTGAGTATAGGCTTTTGTAGTAGGATCTCATGATACTTTGGATTTCCTCAGTGTCTGTTGTTATGTCTCCCTTTTCATTTCTGATCTAGTTAATTAGTAAACTATCTCTGTGCCTTCTAGTTAGTCTGGCTAAGGGTTTATCTATTTTGTTGATTTTCTCAAAGAACCAGCTCCTGGTTTGG
>JADRCD010210783.1:5604-51671 GCA_019843815.1 Montemys delectorum
GAGAGAGAGAGAGAGAGAGAGAGAGAGAGAGAGAGAGAGAGAGAGAGGAGATTTGGGGTTAGACAGGTGGAGCCATAGGAAGGATCTGAGAGGAGATGGGAAGGGGAAACTGTGATCAAATATATCGTATGGAAATTTTATTTTCAATAAAAAGTAATAAAGACAGAAATAAATATCATCATAAACTAATCAAAATAAAATTGAATGCTTATATTAATGTCAGACTAAGTAGATTTCAAAGCAAATAGAATGGTCATGCTTAAGAGTGTAGTTCTATAAACATATTAATCCATTCATTAAATTGCATATTTTTTATGTAATATTGCACAACTAAATAGAGTATCAAGGTATACAGTGGGCATGGTAGTTCAGGCATGCAATTATAGCCACTATGGGATCTAAATCAGGTAGATCACGGGTTCAAGCTTACCTGGGCTACGGAGTGGGTTCAAGGCCAGTCTGAACTAACTAAATATGATGGTTTATCAAACTAAGAAATACTAAAAGGTTGGAGATATGGCTCAGAGTTAGAACAATTGCTTGGCAGACACTTGGCCCAAAATTCAATTCCCAGAATCAAAAAGTACATTAATCCAAAGTGTATGGGGATATACAAGAAATAACCAACTTTAGAAATATCATATCAATACTTTTATCCACAAACCTGTCATAGATTTGTATATAAATAGGCATATGGAATACTTCATCAGTAACAAGTACTTTATCATCTCTATATTTATAAGGTGTCAGAGCCAATAAGTGTAGGATACACTTTCCATTCCAGTATCTGTAATGCTAACCAAGAACCTATCATGAGATTTCATCTAATTCTCCACTAGCTAAGTCTCTTCAACTATATAAAGTACATTATCTGACCAATGGGATTCAGAGATAAATAACAGAAAATATTAAGAATATTTTCATTGTTTTCTGTTAGAAATTGAACTCAGGGCCTTAAACATATTAAACACACTCTTATACTGAAATATACTCTTATGCTTCCTAAATATTTTAAAAATAAAAAAATCTACTTTCTAAATAACTCACAAGCAAAAATAAAGTTACATTTCAAAATCTGTGGAACACAGATGAAGCAATGCTCACACCTGTATTAGAAGAGAATTTATAGCATTAAGCATGTATCTTATAAAGAATTTCAAGTCAATGACCCAAGGTTCTACATTAACACAACACAGAACAAAGAACATATAAGAGCCAAATAAAAAACACAAAACCATATAGAGCAGAAATCAATAATATGGAAACAAAATTGGGGAAAAATCAGTGAAGCCAAAAGTAGATCAGTAAGGTTAAACTCTAGATAACTTAATCAGAAGAAAATCATAGAAATCACAAATCAACACTAGGGATGTTACAGGGCTATCACCACAGATCTTAAAAGATAATTTAAGATTGTTCTTCATTTCATCACAGTTAATCCAACAGTTTAGACAAGTGATCAATCTCTTTGGAAGATACTGTGCTGGCTTCCTACCACTGTGGCAAAAATACCTGAGTAATACAATTTAAAAGAAGAAAGGATGAAGTCTCTCTGGTGTCTCTTTGGTGACAATTATGCTAGGCCCCAGTCCCAGAAGACTCTGCAGGCAGGACAAACTGTAGGTCAAAGGTTCTGTGACTGGTTGGGGTCCCAGAGCTTCCACTTGGGGCCTTGCCTGGTTACAGAACATGGTTGGTTCAGGCTCTGTGTCACCCATTTTACTAGTAGTCTTTGCTAGGGTTAATCTCATACAGTCCACAAAGTTTCCATTGTACTAGGTTTCCACTTTGCCCCCAAAGCCCCCTAGTTCTAGTCATTTCTTCCAATATTTTCTCCTTCCCGCTTTCCCACCAGATCCCTCCTGTTCCCAATCCCATCTGCCCTCATGTGACCTATTAATCTATTCTATTTCCCCTTCCCAAGGAGATCCCTGGTGTCCTCTCTTAAGCCCTCCTTTTTACTTAGCCTCTCTGGGTCTGTGGATTGAAGATGATTGTCTCTTACTTTGCAGTTAATATCCACTTATGGTTGAATACATACCATGTTTGTCTTTCTGGTTCTGAGTTACTTCACTCAGGATGATTTTTTTTTTTCTTGTTCCATCCATTTGTTTACAAAGTTCTTGATGTCATTGTTTTTAACAGCTGAGTAATATTCCATTGTGTAAATGGATAACATTTTCTCTTTTTTTTAAATTTATTTACTTATTCACTTTATATTCCATTCATTGTCTCCCTCCAAGTCACCCCCTCACACAGTCTTTCCCCTATTCCCCCTTCCCTTCTTCTCTGTACTGCTGGTCCCACACACCTCTGAGCTATCCCCTGCCACCCTGGCATTTCAAGTGTCTGTGAGGCTAGATGTATTCTTTCCCACTGAGGCCAAAAATGTAGCCCAGCTAGAAGATGTCCCGCAAACAGGCAACAGCTTTTGTGATAGTCCCTGCTCCAGTTGTTTGGGACCCACAAGAAGGCCAAGACATCTACTACATATGTGTGGGGAGGCCTAGGTCAGGCCTGTGTATTCTCTTTGTTTGATAGTTCAGACTCTGAGAACCCTAAGGGTTCAGGTTAGTCGACTCTGTTGGTCTTCCTATGGAGTTCCTATCCACTTTGGGTCCGCAATTCTTCCCCTTATTCTTCCATAAGTGGTGCACACCTTTAATCTCAGCACTTGGGAGGCAGAGGCAGGCAGATTTCTGAGTTCTAGGCCAGCCACCACAGAGAGAGTTCCAGGAGAGCCAGGGTTATACAGAGAAACCATGTCTTGAAAAAACTAGAAAAAAAAAAAGAGTCCACAAGCTCCATCCACTGTTTGGCTGTGGGTGTCTGTATATGTTTGAGTGGGCTGTTGGGTAGAGCCTCTCAGAGGACAGTATGCTCCTGTCTACAAGCATAACATAATATTATTAATAGTACAAAGAATTTGTGCTTTCCCATGGAATGGGTCTCAAGTTGGGCTAGTTATTAATTGACCATTCCCCCAGTCTCTGCTCCATCCCCTGTACCTGTGTTACTTTCAGACAGGATAAATTTTGGGTTGAAAGTTTTGTAGGAAGGTTGGTGTCTCTATCACTCCACTGGTGTTCTTGCCTGCTTAGAGGAGATGGCTTCTTCAGGTTCCATATTCCCAGTATCAAGGTATCAAGGGTGTCTGTTCAAGATTCCTAGGTCTCTATCTTGTCCTGGAGATGTCCCTTATATCCCCACCCCCTTCAGTTGCAGATTTCCATTCATTTTCATGGCCATCTAGCCATTTCTGAATCTCCCATTCCCTTCCCCATCACTCCTCCCTCCTATTTCCCTCCCTCCACTTGCCTCCTAGGACTATTTTATTCCCCCTTATAAGTGAGTTTCACACTTCCTTGTGTGGATCTTCCTTTTTATTTCACCTCTTTGGGTGTGGGGAGCGTAACATGGTATCTACATTTTATGGCTAATATCCACTTATAAGTGGGTACATACCATACATGACCTTTTGGGACTGGGTTACCTCACTCAAGTTCCATCCATTTACCTAAAAACCTCATGATGTCTTTGTTTTTAATAGCTGAATAGTATTCTATTGTGCATATGTACCACATTTTCTTTTTTCATTCTTCAGTTGAGGGATATCTAGGTTGTTTACAGTTTCTGGCTATTATGAATAAAGCTGCTATGAACATAGTTAAGTGACCTTGTGATAGGATGGAGAATCCTTTGAGTATATGTCCAGGAGTGGTATAGCTGGCTCTTGAGGTAGATGAATTTCCAATTTTCTAAGAAACTGCCATATTGATTCCAAGTAGCTGTATAAGATTACAGGTGTAGAGTTCCACAGCCAAATTAGGCTGAGCTTGGAGTCCTGTAAAGGAGGGCGATGAAGGTTTGGAGGGAACAAAAGAGTCAGGGACACACCACAAGAACATGGGACACAGAATCAACTGACTGGGACTTATGGGAACTCAGGGACTCTAAAGGGGTCTAATGCAGTTCCCCTGCATATATGTTATGGGTGGATAGCTTGGTGTTCTTCTGGGAATCCTACCAGTGGGAAAGGTGGCTGTCCCTGATTCTTTTGCCTACTCGTGGGACCCTTTCCCCCTATTGGGTCATCTTGTCCAGTCTTGTTATGATGGTATTCTCCTGGTCTTATTGTAACTTGTCATGCCATGTTTGGTTGTGTCTCTAGGAGGTTCTTTTCTGAAGAGAGACAGCACAGGGATGGATCTAGGGAAGAGGGAGAGAGGATAGAAGAGGGAAAGGAGAGGAAATTCAGATATGGATATAATATATAAGAGAAGAATAAAAAAATAAAAATAAATACTGCTTATCTAAATTGAAGACATAAAGAATCAGCAATAAGAAGAAAAATAATTTCAATGTCTATATAAGAACTAAGTTTTGAATCACTGACAAAATATTATATTGTATGAAGCTACAAAAAAAAAAATTAGCTATAAGGCCAGGAGAGAGAAAACTGTAAAGAGTAGAACTACAAATATACAACAAGGCCTCAAGAGAAAAGCAACCTTGGTCATTTCAGATTAAAAAAATCTTTATCCTTCTCTATTATCACAGCCAAATAAAACATGAAAAAAATAAAAAGAGGAAAGGGTTCTTTTGGTTTCTTTCCAGTCCATATTTATTTGGTCCTATCACTTTAGGCTATGGAAAACCAGACTATCTAGGCAGGAAGAATGCATTAGAACAAAGCTGCCCACTTCATGGTTACCAGGAAAGCAAAGAGAGAGGAGAGACTTCAACTGTAAGCCGGGCTCCCCAACAAGGGCATGACCTATGGGGAGACTGCTCCCTTCTTCTAGGCAATACCTCTAAGAAGTTCTACTGTTTTTCCAAAGTACCGTTAGCTGAAACCAAATCTCCAGCACTTGGCCTTTGGGAGGGGGCTTCTAAGTTCTACACTATGATGACTATAGACTAGCAACATGTTTTCAAGATAAATTAGATAATTTACACATCCATCTAGTAGACAATTTGTAAGGATAACAGAAATAATCCAATGGTATCTAGCCCAAGAAGATAAAAATAGTTTCATATGTCAATCAATGAATGTAATTCATATAAATAGATAAAGAGATAAAATCATATTACCTCAAGAAATCCAGACAAATCATTTAGCACAATTTGACATTCAATCCTGAAAGAAATCCTCCATAAAACTGAAATTGAAAGGGAGTTTTTCAACTTAATTGAGAATACCAACAAAGTCCAGGGGGTAACAATGCATTTAAGGTTGCTTTTTACTCCAAGACAAAGAAAACAATGATGTCTACTCTCAAGGCCCTTGTTCCATTATGTACTGATGGTTTTAGTGTAGTGAAACACAGGAGGAAACATAATGTATCAATATTGGACAAAAGACACTAGACATTGTATAGACTGAATGTTCATATACCTTCTAAGTATATGTTAAATCTGATGGAAGATGCCCAGCATGATGGTGTTTGGAAGCAAAGCCTTTGAAAGGTGCTTGGGCTATGAGGATGGAACACTCATGAATAAGATTAATGACCTTCCAACATACTGCAAAGACTCTTTGTTTTACACTCTCCTTTGTGTGTGTGTGTGGGGGGGGTAAGATCTGTGCTCAGAGTCTCTCACACACACACACAAAAAAATAGGAAAGTATTCTGCCCAATTGACATCTTTAACTTCTTTGCGCCTTCTATGTGAAGTTATAGTGAGACCCTTGTTAGATAAAATATCTACTGGCTACTCAGATGCAAACTGCTCAGCATTTGAGAATGTGGGTGACAAATGTCTGTTTATTTACATAGCACCCAGTGTATGATATTCTGTTATAACATCCTGAAAAACCTAAGGTAAGCACAACACACGTATGGTTATAAAATCATTTCTAAAAATCCCTATTGATAGCATTATTTATCAGGGAAACACAAGCTAAAACCATAATAAAGGGCTGGGAAGATCATTCAGTGGCGGGAAAAGTGCTGGGCTTACCCACGTGAGGACCTGGATTACAATTTCTAGGAGCTGTATAAAACTGCATGTCCTAACATACACATATGGTCCCAGTGATTTTATAGCAACATGGAAAGAAACTTATGGGCAGATACCTTGGGTTACACACAGAGGCAACTACCAAAAAGACCCTGACTTAAGCAAGTTAGGAGGTTAAGAGTTATATCTAGTGTTGTCTTCTGACATCCACATGCATGCTCTGTAGTTAAACACACAAATACACATACATGATATATGCACATGTATCACACACATATAAATACAAAGTATCCAATGGAATATTTCTGTGCACAGAATAGGTAAAACTTTTTAACGGAAACTAAACGTAGCTTTGTATTAGTGAGAACCATTTTGTGTGGGAAGACAAGAAAGCTAAAGCTTTCTGAAAAAGTACTTAGCAATTTTACTTTCAGTTTTCATATGGCCCAGTGGTCTCTCCTAAAGTATTAAAATCTATGTTCATATAGGAAGTTCTTTACTTGTAATCACCACAAACACAGAAAATAATAGAGAAATAATGAATTAAGGCATTTCTACCTATTAGAATATCACACGACAATAACACCAGAGACAGCACAGGCAGCAGCATGACTGAAAATCAGGTATGCTGTGCTCACTGAAAAAAGTCAGGTTCAAAGGCTACCTGTGGGATAGTCAATGCCCATGATATGTTAAAGAGGAAAGCAGAGGAGCAGAATAAAATCTCAGTGTTGCTCAAGAATAGCAGGGTGGAGATAGAGGGGAGTGGCAAGCCATGGAGAAATAATTGGCAGCATAGAACTGCTTTATAGCTTTCTTGTAGTGGTTCTGTGGCTGGAGGTGTTTGTGAAAATTTAAGAACAATGTTTAATAAAGATTTCAGTATATCAAATTTACACTTCAATTTTATTTAAACAATGAAAACATTACTGCATCTGGAAATGAGTACTTGATAGTTCAGTCGTTATTAAAAGGGAGGAATCAAAGGACATGATTAAATAGTTATTTTTAACAAATGGCATATGGTACAGACAAAGGCAGTGGGAGATTAAAAGAGTGTCCTGAAAGGCTTTCTGGAGGAACAAAAGATAATGGCATGGCGTGCACTTATTAGAGATCCTTCCATAATCTTCTCGTTCTTTCTAATGCCATGGATTACGCCTCCTTATTAGCCAGAATGGAAATACACCCACAATACTACTTTACAGACAAAGAAAACTGACTTCTTTGTCCTTCTCTGAAAGGCTCTGTTTCCATTCTATCCAGTCTGTTTCCGTATTTTCATAAAGGAAGCTGCCAGAGGCAGCTGAAGGATCGTGAAACAGTATGTTGAAATTGGTAAAGACTGATTTTGACATTTTCCTCTGACAACCCTTTGATTAATTTTCTGCTTCATTAAAACCCTTAATTAAATTAACACTGAGTGTAGTAATAGCCTTGACATATTTTGTGTACTAGCAAACAAGGTTTCAGCCTTCCAAGGCAGTGCCATTGGACAGAAAGGGTTTCTCCAGCCATGTCGGTCATTTGTGGCTATGGCAAGAATGACCAGAGCTGGGCTGGGAACTTATCCAAAGGCCTAGCTGGATTAAGGCCATGGTGTGTGATCCATACAAGGAGGGGAACTTGTAGGGATGACCTCATCATGGTCAGATTTAAGCCTCCCAGTCTAGTACTACTGCCTGTTATTCCACTGCCCCTCGTTCCCCCTAATCTGTACTACCATGATCAAGGCATTATAGTTTGACAGTCCTGAACTAGAGCCCCTACCCCACACAGTCCATCTTTCTTTGACCCCCTTAGCACTTACACATAGAGCTTTGCAGGCTTGCTTTTTATATGTGTTAAAAACAAGGTGCCAGGACTCGTCTTGAAATTTTCTAAAAATGATAAATTGATCATTTAAAAAAGTTCCTCTTTCACCTCTCCCCATATGTTGGATTTAGCAGCACATATGCTCCTGTTGGCATGATATCTATCCCTGCATTGTATAGAACTTCAAACGTGGAGATGGGGGAAGGTAATATAAAACCAAAGGTCTTCAGTGTATAAAAACCATTAAAACACATATACATTAATGTATTGATTAAGGTCAATTTACAAATTAAGTTACTGACATTCAAATTTCACACAAATGATATAATTCTTATTAGGTATTTCCTGGTAACTTGATAGAGACTCGCTGTCAGTTGCTTACACTCTCCTAAAGTATTAGCTGTGAGAGGAACTAATATTTTTTTCTCCATTTCAGTCACAGACATGTGCTAGGTATAGGCAGGGGCCTACGCAATAAGCAATAAATAATGGAAGTTCATCACTTTCTTCTCCTTTGTTAGCATCGGATACAGAACTGCTCTTCCTTTTAGAGGAAGACCATATGGATTAATTTTTATATCTCTGTGTAAGCTTATCTTATGAAACAAGTTCAGTTGCTCTCCATTCCTTGGTCCACTCAACACAAGCTAATCATGCCTTAGAAATAGAGATGAAAACGTTTCTGGCTTCAAAGATGTCATTACCAGAAATAGTGATCAAGGCTAACAAATGGGAATATAGAGACATGTAGGAAACTAAATTCAATGAAGTTGGCCAGATGGCCAAAGTGTTGCTGGAGTCACCAGTACTGATGCCAATTTATTTTATTTTTATTTTTGACTCAGGGTTCACCTATATATCCTAGGCTGCCCCAAAAGTTATCCTGTTTCTGAGCACTAGGACTGCAGGTTGTGCCACCATGTCTGCCATCTGATGTTTTATCTTGATTGGAAAGACATTTAAGTTTAAGGACCATGATGATTTCCTGGGGAGCTTCAAGAAGAAGGGAGCATCATTTGAAGACAGAGATGTAGATTCAAGCCCAGAAAGGATGAGTAGCATGGGAGGTAAGGGAGAGTGGGAGGGCCCACATGCTGCAGTGGAGACTAAGAAGCCCTTCGGGATGGTGCCTAGGAGGGATGTAAGAAGCCATTGACGGAGGTGTATGTGTCCAGCAACTTAAGAAACGCCGCGAAATGATCTTAGGAAGCGTGAGAAGCTGTTAGTAGGATTTACACACGGGTCTTCACAGCAGCAATGTAGATTGAGATGAAATTCAGAATATGGCAGTCAAACAAGAAGGGGGCTAAAAAAGAAAAAATAAACCCCAATCTGGAAACAATGAGAGTTTGGCCTAGAAGGGAAGGGGCTGAGAGGGTGATGTGTAATAGAAGCAGCTGTGTTTCATTAGACAGACAAAAAGGGGAGCTACTGTTGGTGCTAGTCAAGGATACAGACCTCACGGGAAGGCTTCTAAAAACTATATCTCTTAGAGACAAAATATAAAACAATCTCCATGGTTACAGCACATAGCCTTGTGTTGGGTGCTTCGGATCACAGCACACATTGTTTTATCTGGAACACTTTATTTTTTATTTTTTTTACAAACACTAGAATAGTTTGATAGGAGAGACAGCAGCAGCAGCAAGAGACCTAAAGACGTTGGGCCCCAGTGTGTGGGCTATGGGGGCTGTGCTATGTTTGCAAGTAGTGGGCTTGGCATTAACTGCTTTTATCCCTTGGAATGGGATTCTGGTGGGATTATGTGGTATTTGGGAAGATGCAGAAAAGGTTAAGTCACTACAGAGGTCATGTTATGGGTAAGGAAACTGGAAAGCTCCTGTAATAATTCCTGGCACAAATTAGGTGTTGGTTCAGTATTAATGATTCCTATTCTGTCATGCTTTACTCAGTCATTCTTTTTACAGCTGGTTTGTGGGTTTGTATCAAGTATGCTAACTGTGTCTGAAGAAAGGTCCTTGGAGGGCAGTGAAGCCAGTATTAAAGTAATGAGGAGGCTGGGCTCTCAGAGGGATCATTTCAGGCCTAATATGATCGGGACAGAGTTTCTTTGAGCAAGGAACTAAGTAATTCTAAGCCTAAGTTTTAATATCCTTAGTGGGCTGAGGACATGACTCAGTGGTAGAATGATTGCCCAGCATGTAAAAAGCCCTGGGTTTAATGCCTAGCACTTCATTGGACTGGCAAGGTGATACGTGCCCACCTGTAATCCCAGAGTTTGGGAGCTGGACACATGAAGCAAGTCCAGGTCACCATAGGTTATATAGTGAGTTTAAGGCCAGACATGTGTGGGTGATTTCCTTCCAATATATATTTGGGCTTCCCTTCAGTAGAAATTATGAAAGTCAAGAAAGAACAAACAACATTTTTTATATAGGTACTCCAGTGCCAAAGGAGACTATTTTTAAGATAAAGGGCAAGAGGATACAGCTTGTGAAATGATTTGAGAAGTTCCTCACAGTTTCTCCACTTTATACACCAACAAAGGTTGTCCTCTCCCTCATTCTTCCCTCTGCTTCTTGTGAAATTCAGCCACAAGCTCTAGTGTCTGGGAAGAGCGTGCTGAACATGTCAGAGATGCAGGGGAGCAGGGATGCTGAAAGTGCTCTTTAATGCTGTGTGCCGATGAGCCAAGAGACAGGGAGATTGAGAGTATCCCCACAGGGCAGTGAAGCGGATCACTGCGCAGTTGTTTCATAGAAACAAACCTTCGACATGTTCTTTCACCGAATTGTGATCTTTTGCTAAGTTCAAACACTGACAAAGGAAGTATTAGGGCCCAATCCAACTCAGAAAAAGAAAACAAAAAAGGAGCTGAAAGGATAATAGCTAGATTGGGCCAGATTCAGGTATTCAGGTGAGGATCACACCTCTCATCCAGTGTGTAAAGTTTGCTAACTCTGCTACCAAAGCCAAATGCACACACTCAGGCACAGCATTTATACATACAAAGGCCTACACACAAAGAACCATCAATTTCTCTTAGAAATTATACCCAAGAGCTTTTGTGATGTATGGCATGATAAACAAAGTATTCATTGAAGACACAGAGACAAATCCAGAATGAATGCGTCTGATAACTAGGGAACCATCAGGCAAGCCACTGATGATTCAGTTCACAATAGCCAAAATGCTGCTACAAGCCAACACACACCCCAGGGTGAAGGAATTTACACAACAGCGCAGTCTAGGGAGACAGATCAGGGCATACATGGCTGAGTCCCAGAGATCAGATTTTCTGTACCTTATTAGAAAGCTAGACGTTGTGGCAGATTTCTGTAGCCCTGGAAATGGGAGAAAGGAAAGATTGAGGCCATGGATTTCTCTGATACTACACAGCCTGTCCGTCACAGAAGGAAGACACTCCTGGCTGGTTACAGCCCCTCCTCCCTGACCTGCCTGGCCTGACATTCAGCAGCAGGCCCTTTCTCCAAGGTGACTAAAAGATTCAACTGTCTGTAAATATCTTGACCTCAAGGTTTCACATTTTCCTCTTAGGCTATTTGTCTTCTTTTTTTTTTTTTTAATCTCTTTATGAGTTCTTTGTAATTAACAAGGTCAGTCATTTATTATCCTACTTAGCAGTGTTTTTAAAGTTTGACATATAGCATTTGCTATAGAATTTCTCTTCTGGAATAGAAATGTATAAATACATGGTTTAAGTCATCAGTATTGCCTGCAGTTTCCTTGTGTTATTCTTTGCAAGGGTTGTTTTTTTTTTTTGTTTTTGTTTTTTTGTTTTTTGTTTTTTTGGTTTGTTTGTTTTTGTTGTTGTTGTTCTTAGAGAAATAAATTAACTCAGGAATTTTTCCTTTAAAAAACCCTTAGAAAAATCCAATACATTAACAGAGTACATTGTTACATGTTTTCCATAGATATTCTTGCAAAATCACTATTAAACCATAATGTAAACATGAGAGGATTGAACAAATTTGTCATTTCCAACGTTGATTTTTCAGTGCCCCTTTCTGAAGTATCTATTCATACTTAAAATGCTCATTTAAAATGATTGAAGTGCCCCTGGTACATTGTTCTAGTTGTGTGCATATTTGTAGGCTGGGTCATTTGTCTGTCAGTGTTCAGAATTTGATGTTTTTCTGATTGTTTTCAAGTTGAAACCCATGTGCTCAAAATACAGATTTCAATCTCAAAATGCACATCCAGTTACTTAGAAATCTGACCCTGCTGCATATGTAGCATAGGATGGCCTAGTCAGTCACCTATGGGAGGAGAGGCCCTTGGTCCTATGAAGGTTCTATGCCCCAATGTAGGGGAATGCCAGGGCCAGGAAGTGGGAGAAGGTGGGTTATTGAGCAGGGGGAGAGGAGAGGGAATAGGGGTTTTTTTCAGAGGGGAAACTGAGAAAGGGGATATCATTTGAAATGTAAATAAAGAAAATATCTAATAAAAATAAACTAAAAAAAAAAAAAGAAATCTGACACAGGGGGCTGGAGAGATGGCTCAGTGGTTAAGAGCATGGACTACTCTTCCAAAGGTCCTAAGTTCAATTCCCAGCAACCACATGGTGGCTCATAATCATCTGTAATGAGATCTGATGCCCTCTTTTGGGGTGTCTGAAGATGGCTACAAGTGTACTTCCATATAATAAATAAATTTAAAAAAAAAAAAAGGTAGAAATCTGACACAGACAACCAAATCTTCAGCTCTTCAAGTCCACCCGCTTTCCATGCCCCATAACTTTGTCTCTAATAGCCGCTGATAAGAATATACCTTGTGGTCCTTAAGCTCCAGGCTGCATCTGCCCTTCCAAGTTGATGCTTTCTGAGATGCACTTCCTGTTGAACCTGCCTCCTCATTCCCCTCCTCTCCCCCCACCCCCTGCCCAGAGAAGTACCCTCACCCTCCTACTTACTGTGGCCCCTGACCATATATCTCATACAGTGAGCATCTGTCTTTCCCAAGTCAGGTCATACTGCTCCCTCCAAAGGAAAGAAGGTCTGTCCACCGAGAGTTCAGAACAGAGTATGAACGTGGTCTATGAGTCAACCACATCTATTTCACTTGGTTCTGCGTCATTCTTAAAACAATGCAGACCAAAAGTATTCAGTGCCTACATTCTTACCATACTTTGTCACAAGTTATCAGATTTCTTAGCCACACTTCTGGGCAACTCAGAAAGGGCCATAACTCACACGGGTCTTTGTCTGGGTGACAACGCGATTATGAAAGTGATGCAACACCCAAGAGAGGCATGAAAAACTGTTAAATAAAACTTCATTTTTGCTTATAATCTTAACTTCACAAAGTAGATTATTGTATCTCTCAGTGCTGACTGTGCTTTAGTTGTCTCTCATCTATTTCTGTCCACTGCCTTGTCCTTCTGTAGATCCCACGCTTCTTTGTCGAATTGCTTTACAGCCTTGAGGTTTTTCCCCCTGTAGCCTCACCCACACAAGCCCATTCTTACTTACTCACCACTGTGAATAATCCCAAGGGGGCCTCTTAGCAACCATGATTTTTCTCAGAAGTCAGAAAAAGGAAGAGTTGGCAGAGGGAAAGATTGATTTGGAAGACAAACCCAGACAACCCTCACACACTGATCATGATTCTCCATGCCTATAGATTCTGCCTTCTGGCTCCTTACGGTTGAACTAAGAGCTTGGCCAAGGGCAGCACTGATTTTCGTGTTGATCTTTGTGTTCCCTTTAAGAGTTAATGAAATATTCAGCTTCTAGGGATCTCTCGGGAGTTGTGCTTACCATCGGAACAGAATGGGCTCTAGAAAGAACCTATAAGCCCTATACCGGTTTTTCTCTGATTTTGATACTGAACATTTCCAAGTTGCCTTTAGAATTGTTTCTGCACATCCAGGAGGGTAAATTAGCAAAGTTCAAATGTATATACTGGAACACTACACTCTTGACTTTGAAAATAGCGTGACCTTTACTTAAGTATGTTTTTCAGCCTTCATACGCACACACACTTTCTGTAAAGCTTTAATACAAAAGAACTCCTTGTGACTGAAAGGCGGTTTCCTTGACTAAAAATAATGTCATTGACCATCGGGTTGCAGCTCTCAGGGTCAGACTTGCCTAAAGCTAGAGGAAGAGGCTTTAAGGTAAAGGAGACTTCACCTCAAGGTTTGCATCTAAGAAAATCAACCTGTTATCGAGAAACTAAGCATATGCCCCTTTTCAACTTTGCTAAACATTTAAATACAGTTTTCATTATGAGTTACTGTCTGATTTTTCTGACTTATCTCTGTAAAGTAAGAAAATGTTTTGTGCATAGTTCAAAATTTTATAATGCAAGCTCATTATCTGGTGAATTTCATTCCTTAAAATGGAGACATACAGATTGTAACAAAATTAATGGTACATGTGTGTGGAGGGGTGTGGGGATGGCTTACAATTTAAGGAAATTTTGTGACTAAGTCATGGATAATTGGACAGGATCTTCTCAATTATAAATATTTACCTTTTGCAAAAGAGTGCAGAATGCTGAGGTAGACGACCTTGGACTCAAGCAATCACATACTCCTGGGAAAGTCATGACAGTTTTATCCCATAAAATCCTCAGAGGTGGAGCTATAATAAACAACACTGCAGCGCCCCTTCAAAGTCTGATCAGAATCAGGGATGGGGAATGTTGTGCCATGAGAAGGTTATTGGGAGAGTAAGGATAAGAGAGTATAAAGCATCCGGGCAGATGCACTTTGAGAGTCCATGTCATGGACCGATCACATGCACTCAAACTTCGTTAATTCTTTTAGCCTCCCAGCTTCATTTTTCCAACTCTGTAAAACAGAGCTCATGATACTTTACCTCTTTGGATGGCTGTGAGCTAGAAATGAGATAAGTGGAAGATGCCTGGCACGTGGCCAGACACAGCTTCCCCATCCTCTGCTGCTAATGAAACTTGACGTAGGTGAGGCTTGCCTCCTTTTCTATCTTTCCAGCATACTGTTCTACTCCCCACCTATCTGCCTTTCTTTCTTGTGTCTTCTTAGCTGGAGCATGTCCCCTCCCCTCCATGGGATCCAGATAGTTGAGGTTGAGGTTGCCTCCCATCTTCCCACTAAATAAAAAGCTTCAGTGTTAGTCACGGTCTAACTTCTGTTAGAGTAGCTGTAACACATGAATACAAGCCATGTTCTTTGAGTATCTACCATGTTGAAACATTCCATCTATGTTATCTCAGAAAATGATATCAAATATATGTTACCCAATACATAGATTAAGATAGGGATCCATCCCAAATACAGTCGCCAAACCCAGACACTGTTGTAGATGCCAAAAAGTGCTGGCTGACAGCAGCCTGTTATAGCTGTCTCCTGACTGTCTCTACCAGTGCCTGACAAATACAGAGGTGGAGGCTCTCAGCCAACCGTAGGACTGAGCACAGAGTCTCCAATGGAGGAGCCAGGCGAAGAACCCAAGGAGCTTGAAAGGGTTTGCAACCCCATAGGAGGAACAACAATATGAACCAACCAGTACTCCCAGAGCTCTCAGGGACTAAACCACTGTTGGGCCCTATTTGGCCCTGGTTTGGGCCTTGAGGGCAAACCTGAGCCTGGCTGGAGTTTTGTAAACTGTCTTGATTGCTTCTGTACTGGAGTGACTCAGCTTGACCTGCTTAAGCCTGCCTTTGCCTAATAACTTTGTTGGCTCCATCAGTCATCCTATACTACTCATCAACTTTCCCCTCCCCCTATGTCATCTCACCTCAGCAGAGAACTCCACCTCCTCTCTAAGCCCTTTATAAAGAAAAGATCAATATAATAAAACGAGTTCCTGCTTTGACAGACTTCAGGCTGGGGACACTCACCATCTGGCTCAACCTTGAGAGGCTCAGTTAGACTGGGTTCTCTCTCTCTCTCTCTCTCTCTCTCTCTCTCTCTCTCTCTCTCTCTCTCTCTCTCTCTCTCTCTTTCTCTCTCTCTCCCTCTCCTCCTCCCCCTCCCCACCTCCCTTCCCTTCCCCCTTCCCCCTCCTCCCTGATTCTGCTGGCAGAGCCCCACAAACCCAAAGTACACATGGTGAGACTCATGGCTCCAGCTGCATATGTAGCAGAGGATGGCCTTCAATGGTCATCAATGGGAGGAGAGATCCTTCATCCCACGAAGGCTCTATGCCCCAGAGTAGGGGAATGTCAGGGCCAGGTAACAGGAATGGGTGGGTGCGTGAGCAGGGGGAAGGGGGAAGGGCTAGGGGATTTTTTTGGGGGGGGAAAGCAGGAAAGGGCATAACATTTGAAATGCAAATAAAGAAAATATCTAAATTTAAAAAAAAGATTTGAAGCTCAGAAACATCACATGTAGTACACAGAGAATTTAACCTCAGGTCTGTTGACTGCAAAGTGAAAGCCTCTCTTGACAATATTATTTGAACAAAATAAAAGTAATTTATGTTTATCAACATTTTCCCATTGGAAGAAAAAGCCTCCTACTTACATAGGGTCATCTTGCTAGGGTAACAAGAGCTGTTGAGTCACCCAGTTGGAGCCCAGGGTCACCATGACCTGCACAGAACGTCAATGATTGAAGTCACACCTGTGGGAACCAATTTCATGTTTAGAGGACTTGAGGTCTGGGAAAGATTGTTTTTAGTTGTGCTTTAAGTAGGTGCTAGGCTTTTGAGAACAGATGAAAAAGACAAGCTACCAAACAAGGAAGACTCTGCTATTTTTAGCACAAATTCTCATTTCCTCTTTGGTAAGCTCACTTGGTCCTATTATACCTACTTAGGATTCTGAACATTTAAGTTACAATTTTGTCGAGCAGAAAACATAATACCCTAGATCCTCGGCATTGAGCAGAGATGTGCAATACTGATTGGGTATTTGACTTTTCCTATGTGAACATTGAAGTTGACAGACTGTAAGAGACCCACTCTACTTTATTTATCCATTTATTTTTACATATGTGTGTTTTGACTTGTGGCATCATCCTTTTATCCAGTATTGCATTCCCAATATCAGATGAGAGATGACTTGGGGACAGAGATTGCACTGTGGCTTTGATTGATCTCCTGTTTGGGGTAATTAATATGAAGGCATGGGCTAAAATTATGTACAAGCAGTAGTAGTGTTTCTGTGCTTTCTTTTGATGACAGGCAGGAAAAGGAAAACTAAATGCTGCTTAGCAGGGAAGCATGCTACCTGCCGGAGCATCCCAGATGCATGTATGTTTAGGATTAGAAACTAAGTCATTTGCTGTAGGGCATTGTTCTGATAAACCAACACAGCAGTGAGTAAGTGGAACTACTGCGACCAGGTTGTATTTACAATCTACTACGTGTTTTACTTCTGTCCTGCCTGATTTCGGCTTTAGAAATATCCCGCATTGATGATGAATTTTCTCACCATTTACCAATCAGAATTTTGTTCTCCTTCTTTGGATATCCAAAAATCTTTCACATTTTCCTTCTCTCGCATGTGTTCTAACTGCACCTATTTCACTTGCTACAATCTCTATCTTCCGCTTTGCTTTTGACTTGAGTGGCCATTGAGGAGCATCACTTCACAGATTAGCCATAGAATGGCTATGGCTCTTGGCTAAGAAATTGATAAGGTTGTATTTGGAAAGGAATTAACTCTTCTATTAAAATTAAGACAATCTCCAAAGAGTTCAGCCTAAAATGGAGACATATCACAATGTCAGGGACATATAGGAGGACTACTTTCATTAATGTATTAAAATCTACTTTATAAAACCACAATTATTGTTGGCAGTATGTTGGGAGATTGGTAAGGTCACAGTCCACAGGAACTGAAAGTCAAGTGAATAAAAATACTTCAGAGATTATGGAGTTACTAAGCAATTTCACCTGTCCCCAAATCTCCTGGGAAACCACAATTCTTATCCTTTTCATTGTTGGATGAGGAACATGCAGCTATTTCATGCCAATGGAATTATCAGCAGAGGGAATTTCTAGACTTGGCTCTTTTTACAGTTCATATGGCTGGCCATGATATAATGCACTTACATGACAGGAAGTGCCTGGATCCCTGAATCAATGTCTGGATGTGAGCTTCATATTTAAGGTATGATGTATTTTCTTCAAGAATGTTTAAGCACGAGGCATAGTCTTAAGCATCATGGCCACTTGATTATTTCAGAAGAGCTGGCATAGCAGTTGGATGGCAGGATGTAGGTCTGGCTAGGATTACTTGATTTTAACTGCATATGTATACTTAAAACTTTTCAATTAAATCCTATCAGATCACCATGGACTAAGGCTGCTCCTCAATAACAACATAAACAATAGAAAGCCCACATACATGTGGAAGCTTAACAAAACTCTACTCAGTGATAACTTGGTTAAGGAAGAAATTCAGAAGGAAATTAAAGACTTTTTAGAGTTTAATGAAAATGAACCCACAACATACCCAGACATAATGAAAGCAGAACTAAGGGGAAAACTCGTAGCTCTGAGTGCCTCCAAAAAGCAACTGGAGAGAGCATACACCAGCAATTTGACAGCACATCTGAAAGCTCTAGAACAAAAAGAAGCAAATTCACCCAGGAGGAGTTGAAAGCAGGAAATAATCAAACTCAGAGCTGAAATCAACCAAGTGGAAACAAAAAGAACTATACAAAGAATCAACCAAACAAGGAGCTAGTTCTTTGAGAAAATCAACAAGATCGATAAACTTTTAACCAGACTAATTAGAAAACACAGAGACAGTATCCTAATTAACAAAATCAGAAATGAGAAAGGAGACATATCAACAGACACTTAGGAAATCCAAAAAATCATAAGATCCTACTACAAAAGCCTATACTCAACAAAACTGGAAAACTTGGATGAAATGGACAATTTTCTAGACATATACTAGGTATCAAAGTTAAATCAAGATCAGATAAATGATCTAAACAGTCTCATATACCCTAATGAAATAGAAATAGTCATTAATAGTCTCTCAAACAGAAAAAGCCCAGAAACAGATGGGTTTCGTACAGAGTTTTATCAGAACTTCAAAGAAGACCTAATACCTTTTCCTCAAACTATTCCACAAAATAGAAACAGAAGGTACTTTACCCAATTTGTTCAATGATGCAACAATTACTCTGATACCTAACCACACAAAGAACTAACAAAGAAAGAAAACTTCAGACCAATTTCCCTTATGAATACCATTGCAAAAATATTCAATAAAATTCTTGCAAACCAAATCCTAGAACACATCAAAACGATCATCCATCATGATCAAGTAGGCTTCATTTCAGTGATGCAGGAATGGTTCAATATACAGAAACACATCAATGTAATCCACTATATAAACAAACTTAAAGAAAAAAAACATATAATCATCTTATTAGATGGTGAGAGAGCATTTGACAAAATCCAACATCCCTTCATGACAAAAGTCTTGGAAAGATCAGGAATTCAAGGCCCAGATCTAAACATAGTAAAAGCAATATACAACAAACCAGTAGCCAACATCAAACTAAATGGAGAGAAACATGAAGCAATCACACTTAATTCAGGGACAAGGCAAGGCTGCCCACTCTCTCCCTACCTATTCAGTTTGTACCTGAAATACTAGCCAGAGCAATTAGACAATAAAAGGAGATCAAAGGGATACAAATTGGAAAGGAAGAAGTGAAATTATCACTATTTGCTGATGATATGATAATATACTTAAATGACCCCAAGAAATTCCAACAGAAAACTCCTAAACTTGATAAACAACTTCAGCAAAGTAGCTGGATATAAAATTAGTGACCTCAAGCAAATCAGTGACATTCCTCTACACAAAGGATAAACAGGCTGAGAAAAATTAGAGAGACAACACCCTTCACAGTAGTCACAAATAATGCAGTATACCTTGGCGTGACTCTAACTAATCAAGTGAAATATCTGTATGACAAGAACTTCAAGTCTCTGAAGAAAGAAATCAAAGATCTCAGAAGGTAGAATGATTTCCCATGTTCATGGATTGGCAGGATTAATATAGTAAAAATGGCCATCTTGCCAAAAGCAATCTACAGTTCAATGCAATCCCCATCAAAATTCCAACTCAATTCTTCACAGACTTAGAAAGAGCAATTTGGCAATTCATCTGGTATAACAAACAACCTAAGATATCAAAAACTATTCCCCAAAATAAAAGAACTTCTGATGAAATCACCATCCCCGACCTTAAGCTGTACTACAGAGTAATTGTGATAAAAACTGCATGGTACTGGTACAGTGACAGGCAGGTGGATCAATGGAACCGAATTGAAGACCCAGAAATTGAAGACCCACACACCCAAAGTCACTTGAACTTTGACAAAGGAGCTAAAACCATCCAGTAGAAAATAGACTGCCATTTTCAACAAATGGTACTGGCTCCACTGGCGGTTAGCATGTAGAAGAATGCAAATCGATCCATTCCTATCTCCTTGTTCAAAGTCCAAGTGGATCAAGGACCTCCACATAAAACCAGATACACTGAAACTAATTGAAAAGAAAGTGGGGAAGAGCCTGGAGCACTTGGGCACAAGGGAAAATTTTCTGAACAGAACACCGATCACTTATGCTCTAAGATCAAGAATTGACCTCATAAAATTGTAAAGCTTCTGTAAGTCAAAAGACACTGTCAATAGGACAAAATGGCAACCAACAGATTGGGAAAAGATCTTTACCAAACCTATATCTGATAGAGGGCTAATATCCAATGTATACAAAGAACTCAAGAAGTTAGACTCCAGAGAACCAAATAACCCTAATAAAAAATGGAGTACAGAGCTAAACAAAGAATTCTCAACTGAGGAATACCTAATGGCTGAGAAGCACCTAAAGAAATGTTCAACATCCTTAGTCATCAGGGAAATGCAAATCAAAACAACACTGAGATTCTACCTCACACCAGTCAGAATGGCTAGGATAAAAAACTCAAGTGACAGCAGATGCTGTGAAGGTTTTGGAGAAAGAGGAACACTCCTTCACTACTGGTGAGATTACAAGCTGTTACAACCACTCTGTAAATCAGTTTTGCATTTCCTGAGGAAATGAGACATAGTATGAGAGGACCTAGCTATAGCACTCCTGGGCATATACCCAGAAGATGCTCCAATATGTAATAAGAACACATGCTCCACTATGTTCATAGCAACCTTATTTATAATAGCCAGAAACTGGAAACAACCCAGATGTCCCTCAACAGAGGAATGGACACAGAAAATGTGGTACATCTACACAATAGAGTACTACTCAGCTATTAAAAACAATGAATTTAAGAAATTCTTAGGAATGTGGATGGATCTGGAGACTATCATCCTGAGTGAGATAATCCAATCACAAAATAACACACATGGTATGCACTCACTGATAAGAGGATATTATCCCAGAAGCTAGGAATACCCAAAATACAATCCACAAACCACAAGAAACTCAAGAAGAAGGAAGAACAATATGTGGATACTTTGTTCCTTCTTAGAAGGGGGAACAAAATACCCATGGAAGGAGTTGCAGAGAAAAACTATGGAGCAGAGATGAAAGGAAGGACAATCCAGAGACTGCTCCACCTGGGAATCCTTCCCATATTCAGTTACCAAACCCAGACACTATTGTGGATGCCAGCAAGTGCTAACTGACAGGAGCCTGATATAGCTGTCTGCTGAGAGGCTCTGCTAGTGCCAGGCTAATACAGAAGTAGAGACTCTCAACCATCCATTGGACTGAGCACAGAGTCCCCAATGAAGGAGCTAGAGAAAGGACCCAAGGAGCTGAAGGGCTTGCAGCCCCTTAGGATGAACAACAATATGAACTAACTAGTACCCTTAGAGCTCCCAGGGACTAAGCCACCAAACAAAGAGTACACATGGTGGGACTCATACATCCAGCAGCATATGTATAGTAGAGGATGGGCAAGTTGGTCATCAAGGGGAGGAGAGGACCTTGGCCCTGTTAAAGTTCTGTGCCCCGATGTAGGGGAATGTCATGGGCAGGAAGCTGAAGAGAGTATGTTGGTGAGCAGCAGGAGGGGTGAGGGAACAGGGTTTTTCGTTTTTGTTTTTTGTTTTTGTTTTTTGTTTGTTTGTTTGTTTGTTTTGTTTTCTGGAGGGAAAACTGGGAAAGGAGATATCATTTGAAATGTAAAGAAAGAAAATATATAATAAAAAACTATGCTTCCCAAACTTCTGGATTATGAAAAATAAAATTCTGTCTTTTAAACTGCTCAAAAAAACCCCCCCAAATATGTAGGAAAAAAGTGACTAAAATTGAAATAAGACATTTATTTTCCAATAGGATGCCCATATAAATTAAGAGGAAAGTCATGGACTCTGAAACGAATCCATTTTGGCTGCAGTGGCAGCTAAAGCATTGACAATGTAAATATAATTATATTGAAAATACATATGTGAAATCCAAGATGTGAGTAATCACATTGAATGAAATTTCATGGATAGAGGAACGAAAATACGCCTGGAGAAAGAGAAAGAAAATGTACAAAAACCAAATTCTAAAGTTAGAAAACCTATCAACTATCCATGATTGAATAAAGTTTTATGAATAAGAAATAAAAAAATACAAGTTAACGAGTCCTATGTAAGAAATATGTTGATGCTGCAAACATCTATTAATTTCTGCTTATCAGGCATCATCAATGTAAACAGTACATCCTAATACTCAAATAACTCTTGTATAATGATGAAATCTGGGGCCCAAACTGGTAAATAAGGGGATGCTTTTACTATGATCATGATCGGTATCCTTATAATTATTATTATTAACATTAAGTGTGTATGTACAGATTCAAAGGAAGTGGTTAAAGAAAAGTACGTTTTCAGAATTTAAGTAACCCAGGAGACAACTTAGAAGAAACTCTTGTGCTGCATGGTAGAAGCTGACAGGTGATAAAATGCTTACTGTGCAATTTTTCCATCAGAGTTCTTGAAGATAAGAAGGAAATGATAAAGAATTATAAATAACATTTAAAACCCTCTAAAAAGACATCAGTTATATTTTAGCCCACACATGATTCTGGAAAGAGAATGATTCCCTACAGCATCACCTGTGCCAATTGTAATCTAGGGTCTTGGACAAACTGCTTCTTATTTGTCTACTTCAGAATCTTCCTGACTATTAAGGGGGATTAAGTTAAAATAAAATAAAGCCATTTATTTCATTAAATAAAATAAAATTCCTTAAATGAATTTTAGACAAGTGAGACCATTTATGTGAAATAGACACATGGCTATAGATGAAAATGTCAGGTATAAATTTTGCTGCCACATAATACATGCTCAAAAATTGTTTTTATATTGTATTATATTATGTATATATAATATGTGTGTGCATATTTAAAGTTCATAAAACTATGCTTCCTTCCCAAAAAAACTTATCATTTAAGATGTTCCAATAAAATATAAAACTGCATTTACTGCATAACAATGTTTTAAAGTATGTATATATTGTTAAATGTGGTTTATAAATGAAAGTATTATCTCATATATGTGTTCATTTTTGGGTGTGCTTTACAGCTTCTACTTTTTGCACTCTTCAAGAACTGTATGCAATATTATTAACTCTCAATACAACATGACATAATAGATCTCTGGAGCATATTCTTCATAACTTTGATTATGAATTTTTTGATCAATATTCTTCCATAGGCCTTACCTTCAACCCAGCCCAACGGTTGGGATTTATCTTTCTACTTTCTTCTTCAATGAGATCAATAGTTCCACATTATCCCCCTGAATATGCTTAATATATTTCTTTGGCTAGCTTATCTTACTTTACATAATGCCCCCAGCTCTATCTGTGTCATTGCAGTTAGGTTTACTTCATTTTTCATCTGAATGATAATCTGCTAGGTATATGGGGTACATATACCACATTTTCTTTATCCATTTATGTGGTGGTATGCTGGGGGATAGAATCTGGATGGAAGGAAAGCTGTTCCCCCACCCTGTTGGTTTTGAACATTATATCAGTGGATCTACTTAGTCCTGATGAACAGGGAAGGAAGGGCCTTTAAATTTGTGATTTTATAGAGGCTATAATAACTTCTTAACTACATTAACTAGTTCAAAGTCATTGCCTTGCTATAAATTGAGCTATATGATTATATAAACCCTTATACTTTCAATACAAAAGCACATGTATAAGTAGTATATATTTCTATGCATTCAGCCTCCAGTTACTTGTGTAGCATATTGTCCTATTTAACATGGCTGTCTTTCCTCATCAGAGAGTCATCATCAGCTCATTCATCTTCTCTCAAGAAAGTGATGGGATTTTGAGTGTACTATTGCCAAGAAACCTAGAAGAGAGAAAAAAAAAGTCAGTTGTAAATTAGAGAATACAGTCTAAATGGCTCAAATGAGAGAAGGAAGCATTCTGTCTCATAGCAGTCAATGCTGGGGTAGGACTGCCTGCTGTCTGGTTCTCACTTTTTAGTAGGCCCTTCAGTTTTTCCTTCTGTGTCACTCTCTTCTCTGACTTACCAGTTTGCTGTTATATTTTTCATGTGACTCTGTTCATAGTGAAATCTAGGACTAAGGGTTACAGTTGTTCTGGGTCATCCCATAAAACACAAACAATCATAGGAAGATAAGTTAATATCCAAGCCCTTCAAATAATAAGCCTTGGGGCATTGTGACCTGGTCCAGATTCATTCCCAGGCCAGTGTAATTAGCTTTGGCATGAATTTCATTGGGAGTTAGTATAGGTCATTGGAATTCAGCCAATTTAGGCACAGCCATGTTTGCCACGTGGTAGAAGAATGCGTACTTTGGGTAGTTTGGTGTATAGATGCAAATCAAATGGAAGCTGTTGCTCAGTGGATGTTTCAGGTGTTTCTAAATTCAAGTATTTTGCTTGGCTTGGCCAAAAGAGAAGACACAGTGACAGGTCACATTCTTATCTACCTGATAACTCTCTTCCTTTGAAACATTCCTCCTGTCCCCTTAGCTTTGACAATACCCACAGAGTCAAACATGTTTACAGTAAATTCCTTTCCGCATGACAAGCTCCTGGATAATAGTCATCCAGGGCAAGAGTTGGACTTTAAGAAGAGAAATCTGAATGCTTTTATTTTAAATATCATTACTGAGACTTTCACTGATCTCTGGCTTTAACCATCTGGATATTTGCTATAAAATTGAGTAGTTTCATGGGCTTGCTAGGTTTGTTTGTTTGTTTGTTTGTTTTTAAATATCATCATCAACAAAATGTCTGTCTGCCTTTCTTTTAAATTACTTTCCTATTGTGACTTACTAGCTGACACCTTTGTAGATCAGAAGGCTAACATGGGGTTCACTTGGCTTAAAGTGCTGCTTGAACTACATTTCTCTCTAGTTGTTCTAGGGGAGAGTCTGAGCCCAAAGGTCTCAGTAAATGTAGTCCAGTTTTGTTATGACTATACACTGAAAAAGGGAAGGCTGGCTTTCAAAGGCTGAAACACGCCCTGACTTTGGCTTCCTGCCTTCATGTTCAAAGCCAGCTACTGTAAGTTTTCCTGAAGTTCCATGCTATGTACCCTAATAGAAGTCCCCTCCCCAAAGTGATCCAAAATGAAACAAAACAAAACCCAGAGTAATCTTTCCTTCTTTTTTTTATTAGATGTTTTCTTTATTTACAATATCTCCTTTCCCAGGTTCCCTTCTAAAAATAAAATAAAATAAAATAAACAAAACCTAAAACAATCCCCTGTTCCCTCCCCCCTCCCCCTGCTCACCATCCCACCCCCTCCTGCTTACTGGCCCTGGCATTCCCTTACACTGGGTCATAGAACCTTCACAGGGTCAAGGTCCTCTCCTCCCATTGATGACCGACTTGACAGTACCCAACTAATACAGAGGTAGAGGCACACAGCCATCCATTGGACAGGGTCCCCAATGAAGGAGCTAGAGAAAGGACCCAAGGAGCTGAAGGGTTTGCAGCCCCTTTGGATGAACAACAACATGAACTAATTAGTACCCTCAGAGCTCCCAGGGACTAAAACTCCAACCAAAGAGTACAAATGGGGGGCTTATGGCTCTAGCAGCAATCTTTCCTTCTTAATGCCCAGCTAATTAACAACAGTAACTTTAACCATGTGACATTTTGATTGGTTTGGAATTAGGATATGCTCAATTAGGTGAACCGCTATTTTTCACATGTGTAAAAACATACACATACACACACACACATACACACACACACACACACACACACACACACACCTGCATCATATATTTTTAGCTCCATTTCAGAACTATTAAAATTTTTTAAATGGAAAACGGCCACCTTTTCTGTTCAATTTTATATAGAACACTTCTGACATTGACTGCAGATTTTTTTCTATACCAATTCTTCTCCATTTCTCAGTGGGCATGGATTAGAAGTTCTACAGTTCAATTCAGTTCTATACTGTCAACCTGCTCTTAGCACAAAAGCCCACAAATGAAATCCAGCAAGATAGCTTGTCCCCTCTGATGTCTGGCCTACCAGGGTTCCTCTGATGTGTTCCTTATGTTTTACAACTTTCTTGAAAGGCTCACAAAACTTACCAAAGTATTTCATTATCTTTACAAGTTCACTACAAACAATTAACCCCAGAAACAACCAGATGGGAGAGATTGGTGGGCAAAGCAGGGTGGAGAGGCATACAACCTCCTTGTCTTTTCTTGGTACAATTATTCCAACAACTTGATTTACTTTTGCATTTTTTAGAGAGACTCTTGCATTGACCCAACTGATCAAGTCATTGATCATTGGTGAATCAGTGATTTAAGATAAATTGGATTTAAAAATGTATTGACTTCCCTGGTAACCAGTTTCCCTGAGACCCCCCAAAATTTCAGGTCTTTCCAAGGCACCTCACTAACATGAACCCAGAGGCTTTTGAAAAGGGCTTGTTATAAACAACAAAAGGTGAAAGTTGCTATACTCACTTTTGTAGTTTGAGAGCTAAGAAAAGACCAAATGTCACAAGATATTTTTCTTTGCTTCTTATCACACAGGAAATGACAAGGGCTCTAAATTAGTACCTAATTTAAAATATGGATGAAGGTCTTATCCAAATGAACTTTGGTTTTGGTATAGCCCCATTTTCTTTTGATTATGATTTAGTGTTGATGCTGTTGTGGCTTACATTAATTGAACTGCCACTTGTTTTTAGGATTATATCCTCTTATATCCTATCAGGAAAAGAATCTTCCCTATGCAATGTCATAGTTTTAATGTTTAAGAATAAATTTGAGGTTACATATTATCTCAAACTATACTTGAAAAAGTAAACAGTCTAAACATGGTTTCTGGCACATGTTATCAACTGTTTTTCTAAGATTATAGTGGTTGGGGTTTTTCTTTTGAAACTGTTTTATGCCTATTTGTGCACATTCACTTCAACCACATCACTTTTCTGCTCTGAGCTCTAAATCGACTTTGAATTGCACACGATCTGAGTTAAGTGCTTTATTCAGTTGCTTAAAGGAATGAAAATGTTTCTTTGAGCTGCCTGAACCCTCAATAATCTTTGGCTGGTAGCCACAGTATTATACAAAAAAAAAATCCTATACATCTCTTTGGATATTTTGCTTGCTAGAGGTAATAATCACCAGTATTTTGGGAATGGTAACAACGTGTCATGTATTTTATGTAAGCTTTCTGCTTGAATTCCCACAACACTGCTGTCATGGGGAATATATGCTATATTCAATTCTGTTTTATAGGAAACTACAAAAGTATGGGGGCTAAAGTTACTTGCCCAAAGCCATATGGCTATGAAGTTTCAGAACTAAAACTTTAGTTTGCTGTTGCTGTGCTCTTACCATTAGGTTCTAAATGCCCCATGAAGTGTGCTCCTGTTTAAAGTGCCTATTTTACTATAGCTATGGAGATATATGTGAATCAAACATTATCACTGCTTTGCTGACAGGAAATTGGGTTCTGTAGTTGTTCTATATGATGTCTAATATTCATAATAATGTAACTACCCTTCCATTTCCCCCTTCTCTGAAAGCTGTATGATGGCAGGTAACCAACTTTAATAGATTACTACAAGGCATGCACTTTGCTTCAGTTAAATAGGATCCCCCACCTCCACCCATTAGACAAACACTCTGTGCATTCTGTTGCTTATTAGGGGATCTTTGTCTGTTTTCTCCCCCAAATTAGGGATGGTTCTGCTAACCATTTAGAAAACTATATAAATGGATTCCACATTTAAGACAGATGTTTTAGTAATCAAACTAATTATCTTTAGCATATTCTATTGTCTTATTCTACCATGCTAACAGTTGCTTGGAATTAATATTAAAATTAAAGCCATTGAAGAAAGAAAGAACAAAAACTAACCAACCAATTAAACAAACAAACAAAAAATGGAGTTCATTCGATTCCACAAGATTCTTTTGATAGAAAACATCTTTTCTAGTTTTCAGTTATCTCTCAGTTCATTTTAGCCACAAAAAGTTATATCAAGCAACATGATGTATGTAGTCAATCCTAGATTCTTATGTAACAGATGCTCAAACTTCGTAAGCAGTTGGGAGATAGAAGGGCAATGACTCTGATAGTCTCCACTTGAGATTTATTTTAATTGTCTGGGATTACACTCCATCACCAAGCCATGTTTCAGAATAGAGGAATAAGAAAATAAAAAGTACCACAGTAAAATCACAAGATATGTCAGGAAAACAGAAAAAGCACATAAGTAACATAATAAAAGATGACATGAATTTAATAGAGCAAAGAGGAATTTTCAGGTAAATATGCTCTATGTTAATATAAAGATAAACAAGGATATTAGAAATATGAGTGATCAGGCCTTAAAATGTTTTACTTGCAACCTTTCCCACCAATAATCTTTATTCAGTCTCTTATATAGCTGTGTAAAATAGACACACAAATCAAACATTTGCTGATAATATATCATAGAGAAATGTGTTCTCAAACAACTTATGCTGTATGTATATAGCATACATGACTTATACCTTATATGACTAGAGACAAAAGCAAATTTGCATATTAAGAAATAGACGTGCTTGGTCATTTTTACATACAGAAAATTTTGCTGAATATTGTACATTTTGTGGTATAGTTCAGAGTAAGTGTTTTGAGGAGTTAATGCATATTTTTACTTTATAATCATCAGTGCTGAAAACTATGCTTCACACAACATACAGAGCAAAGTAGCAGAAGTGTGTTTAGAGCTTCTTCAAAAACTGTTGGAAATTCTGTATTTAACCCAAGTTAAAATTGACTTAATGAATTTTATGAAATGTAATTGATCAGTTGCTTATGAATATGATAAACTAGAAAACCTTTCCTCTGGTTAATTAATATCAGTCTATTTCAAACGATAAATTATTGAACCAATAGCAGCAGTGAGAGAAGCTTTTCTTTTACACATATTAATGACATGAAATAGGTGGATAGCATAAGAAAATTACGAATGAAGAAAAGCAAAATAATTTAAATACCTAATAATTAAATGATGGCAGATAAATAATGAAAGAAAAACAAGAGAGGAAAATGTAAAATATTTAGGGCAAAAACAAAAAACAAACAAAAAAATCTAGTGAAAGCTATGTGTCAACATATGTAGAGATCTGTAGTTGGTTAGTGGATCTGAAATATTTATCTGAGGGTGTAAACTACTGAAAACAGAGAAATGTTCACATGAAAAAGTAAAGGGCAACTTAGGAAATCCCAAGAAACAAGAAGGAAAGAAAAAGAATATCAACAACATATGAATAAAATAAGGTTAGTTAGAGCAGTGTCCTATGTTGATCTCCAGACAAATCTATTCTTTGAAATGACAAAAACCAAAACCAAAAGCAAACAACAATTTCTTTGACTACCAGTAAAGAACCCAAACAATTGCATGGCAGGACTTAATACTAAAAAAAAAAAAAAAAAAAAAAAAAAAAAAAAGACATTGAAAAATAAAATCCAAAGTAAATAATTGTAATCAAGTACACATAGAATATAAATTTAAAGATTATTAAATTACTAAGTACTAACTATATTAATCTGAAAAAAAGCCCAACTGGTGTATCAGACAATTTCTTCTCAAATGTTGATCTCACACACACACACACACACACACACACACACACACACACACACACAGGTTAGACTAGGGTGGGTAAATAGCCACTAAGCTTAAATGTGTTTGAAAGATGTTCTTGCCTCAAAGTAGAGGTAATTTTACAATTTTTTACAAAGTATAGGCAATTTTTCAGGATCAGGTAATTTTATACTTAAACACAACATTACAGTAATAAACAGAAAAAAGGAACTATAAAGAATTAAATTTATGGGGCTGATTCATTTGTGATCATAGAAGGGTTTAAGTATTTTTTAAAAAATGCTTCAATCCATTCTTATTGCAGGATGAAATTATAGCACTGGCCTAAAAATGCCCAAATGATTTGACATTAAATAAATTCTGTTGTTGCAATAGACGCAGGCAAAAATACAAAAACAAAACAGAACCAAACAACAAAAGCACAATAATCCTGCCTAAGCACTGACAAAATAATCGGAAACACTCAATATAAACGAACTTCCTTACTAAAATCCTGCAGTGAACAACAGCGTTAATGGAAAGGCATTAAGCACATTACATTTGCTGCAGGGACCAGGAAAATAGCTCACTTTTCCTGCTACTGTCCAACTGATTTCTACGTACGTAATGATCAGCTCAGGCTTGCTGAGTATTTCCTGGGTTTAGATTTGAAAGTTTCTTATCTTGGAAAACTCTTTAAAAGCAGGCTTACTGGGATGGTTTCGGTAGTAACCAACAAGTTTTAGCCCAGAAATCTCATGTTCTAGAAGCCCTTTGAGTTTTCGGTAAACTAGGGTGGTTGGTCAACTTACTCTAGATTCTGGGCAGAGCAATAAGAAAGAAAAAAATATGTGAAATGTTGAAAACTTTGGGAAGAAGAAGTAAACGTTTTTGTTGTTTGTTTGTTTGTTTGTTTAAGAAGAGAGAGAGTATGAAACATACTACGCTGATACAACAACAACAACAACAACAACAACAACAATAATAATAATAATAATTTATTAAAACAAACCCCACCCCAGTTCAGTAGTCCCTTACTCTCTGTGATTCCAGTTTTTATGGCTTTCGCTACCTACAGTCAAAAATAGTATGAAAATACTCATTGTGAATTGGTGAATAAGAATCAAGAGCTAAATAAAATAGTTCGTAAATTTCTTTCATTTTCATGTCAGAACTAAATGAAGAAACTGAATAATTTAGCCTCAAAAATCCTGAATAGTGAGAGGAAATATAACTGGCAAATCATGTCTGTGACACTTGTTTACTTAATTTCTTTTCTCAGTAAACTACTGAAGTCATTTAAGCACAGTTTTTATCACAGCAAAACCAAAATATGTTTTAAATTGTATAATATTCTGAGCTGTGTGATAAAACTTCTTACTTGAGACAGAAATCACCCTTGTATCTGTGCTGTAAAGGTTATCCTTTGGTTTTTGACTTGGTGGCTATCCCTGTTATCAGACTGACTGCCATGATATCACAGTATATATGTATATGTGTATATGTATATTTGGTTCAGTATCAGCCAAAATTTATCTTCCCCTCCTTCAGTTGTTTTTCTCAGGAATTTCTTATAACCACAAGAAGTCGGACAACTCATAAAATTGGTACTGAGAGTGGGGAGTGAGGTTACTGTTGAGATGATTTAACCGTTGGGTTCAAAAGCCAACTGCAGGTATCCACTGTAAGTACAAACTAATACAGGAGGCATTATCTTGCATCCAAAGATTTAGTAAAACTCAGAAAAATCAGATAATCTGAAGTCTACCAAAATGTTGTGGAAATGGGCTCCCTCATATTGTTGGAAGTATGAGTTAGAATCTTTGCAAATAGCCCAATGAAGTCCAGTAGGGCCTAATGGACTAAGCATGCAAATGATGCTCAATTGATAAAAATGAAAACCACATTGGTAAATGTCTCCACAAAATCCTGAGTTTTGATAACTTGCTGGCTTGTGTCACCACATTGTCAATCTGAGGTCTACCCAGAGGGTACTTCAGTAGACAGTTGGACTTTCCAAGGAAGTATCTGGCGTATCATATTTAGAATAAGTCTCAGGGCATCAGTGAAATGGAGACAAATTCCTTGTCATAAAACAACACAAATCACTTCTATTCTAACTTCCATTAAGGTTCTAGTCCCTGTGTGGTGGAAATGGGCTGGCTCCCTCATATTGTTAGAAGTATGAGTTAGAATCATTGCAAATAGCCCAATTAGCACAAACTTTACTGTCTGTCTTACTAACAATCTAGTGTTCTGAACCCTCCCTAGACTCTTCTGATGCATTGGAGTTTACAGCAATCTGGGGCTTTCTCATCCCACAGAATTAGAACATTTTTAAATTATACCCATAACTAGTTCCAAAAGCTTTTGAATCAAATGGTCAAGATACTCACAATAGTGACCCGACTCTCAGTACCAACTTTCTCTGTTGTTCATCTTCTTGTAGTTATGACAAATTCCTGAGAGAAGCAACTGCATGAGGGGAAGTTTTGTTTTGTTTTGTTTTGTTTTTGGCTTACAATTTCCAAGCCTTCACACTGTACTGACAAGAGAGAATATTGTGAAACACAGCTCTCCACCCCATGGCAATCAGGAGCAGAAGGAAAGAAAATAGCTCATTGCTGTCTTTCTCTCCTTTTTAATATTTCATTTAGGCCCCCATGCTGTGATGAGATGTCAGTCACATTTAGGCAGGTCTTTCTCCATCAGTCTTTTCCTGAGTCACTCTTACATGCATACACAGAGGTGTATGTGACTCACAGACTCATAGGTGCTTCTCAGTCAAGTGAAGCTGACATATGAATCACACTGAATAAGAAGGTAGGAACAGACTTTCACAGTAATGGGTTCCTACTTTGATGATATTTTGGATTCTTCCTGAATTGGGAATTTTGGTTATTCAACTGATGCTTGATTGTAATTCACTCATTTTTTATTATAACAAATATTTTGTGACTCACCTATGAGATGACTGAGTTTTTCCCCCAAGTCCTAGATAAATGGTCTTGAACTAATAGAAATTATACCATTGTCAAATTCACTGAAAAAGGTCGACTATGAGACAGATCTAAGAAGGCTGTTTTTCAGTCATTTCAGAAACTACTTTTAGTCTGTTTAGAATAGAATTACCCAGAAAGAATAAAATTCTGATGAGATTCTCTGATTATGTAAAAGCTATAAAGACTGCAAACATATGCTTGGCTCTTATTAACATGTCCACAAGAGGCAAGTGGAGTGGGCTTTGTTAGGATGTACCATCTATCACTGAGCCTATGTCATCATTCTCCCAGCAAATTGAGAGAAGATATAAGAACTACTGTGCTTTGAGGGCAAAAAAGTAGTAAATTGAAAAAGTAGTGAGTCATTTGAAAACTTCATTTTTCTTATGCACTAAAATATCATTTAATTGAGGGAAAATCACTGCTTTTAATTGTTTATGGGCTTTTAACAATCCTTTGCTCATAACCACAGATGTTCATAAATGAAAATGTTGTGAAGATTTGCTTCAACATTCATTTTTTTCACTGTCAGTCTCCAAATGAAAATACCATACCTCAAGAAAAAAAGGTATCATTTTTTCCTAATTTAACTCAAATAAAAACTCAATTTATGATTTCATTTACTGCATACAACCACCCTTAGAGGCTCAATAAGTTGAACTAATTGAGATTTATTTTGGCCAACTCTAATTAGTAAATGAGTACTCCGATAACAAGTCTCAGCTAAACACTCTAGTGTTATTAACTGTAGACTTACGAGAACTTTTTAAGTTCCCTTTAGTCTTGTGAGACAGATTCATTGTTTTCTCTATAGTTGTTTTATAAAAAGCATCAATTGTGTTCCTAGTATCATGGCTGACGATGAGGACAGATTCCTAAACAGAGTAGTCATGTTTCCTACATGTATGGATCCTTGAGGGAGTGAAATCATACAGAAAGAGTGAACAACTTTCATAAAACTATATAATGATAAATTAAGAGGATATGGCTGTAAGTAAAATCAATAGGATGCTCTGTTGCAATCAAACAAGTAAGGAGGAAGTTCTATTTAAATAAATTGGTCGAAGTCCCTGGAGGCAAGAGAATTTGAATACAGCCAGTGTCTATTGGAAAGGGTAAGGAAAAGAATACCCTAGGAATGTTCGAAGATGACAAGGTCTGTAACAACCATTCCTATAATTAGATTTTGTATAAGGTACAGACTTAGGTAGAGGCTTATTGCTTTGTCTTAGTGTTTGTTTTTTGTTGTTTTAATCCAACAACCAGTTGACAAGATTTCTGGGCTGTTCTCTGTTTCATTGATGAGTGTCTATTCCTCTATGTCTACTAAACCACACCATAAGCCTTGACAATTAACAGATTGATTTCCTCCTATTCTTTATCAAAACTATAGATATTCAGTTCTTTAGACTTCATACAAGGCTTTAGAATAATGGCGATTATACATACACACCAAATATATATTACATTATACATACATACATAACACAAATCTTACAGTAATTTTTAATATGAACTTTACTAAGTGTAGACATCAGTATGATGACAATCAACACAGTTACAATATTGAATTGTCTAGC
The DNA here is from genome assembly GCA_019843815.1 of Montemys delectorum. Taxonomy (NCBI): domain Eukaryota; kingdom Metazoa; phylum Chordata; class Mammalia; order Rodentia; family Muridae; genus Montemys; species Montemys delectorum. The sequence goes on from JADRCD010210783.1 coordinate 39,944, forward strand.
TGGTGAAGCTGGTGTCCTTATTTCTGCTTTATTTTATTCCCTTCTCAACATTTCATACTACTTGTCAAACAAATACTACACACATTCTTTAGTTTACAACTAAATCCTTTATTTTTATTGATTACAAGTAGACTTGCATTTTACGTTTTGGTCTTCAAGGAGAATATACAGAAATACAATTAGTAATACACTTTAGTTCTATTCTGTGGACTTGGAAAACCTATTTATTAGCTGTGGGAACTTCAATTTTTTATAGACTTAGTTTTTCCATGTAGACAACTATGGTATCCTTATATGCAGACAATTTTGTTCTCCCTCTCTAATCTTTTTGATATTTTTTCTTGCCTTGTTGTGCTAGCCAGAATTTCTAACACTGCATTGAATAAGGGTGATGAGCATAGACTTCAATGTCTTTTCCACTCTTAAAATGATTCAGTCATTTGATATTAAGTTGAACATTATCTAAGGTTTGGCTGAAGGTTTTTTTGCTATTTGAAGAAGTCTATCCCCTTCCTACTTTTTTCTGAGAGCATTTGAGATAAATGCATATTGATTCAACAAGTTAGGCTGTTGTGTTGAGTTCGGGACTGAGTTTTCCATATGGAACTAACCTGTATCTTGTTAATAGAAATAAATTTCTTGTGATCATTTCTTCCTTGGTTTATGGTGGACATATATTCTCACAGTCTCAGTAAATTCAAAATATTGTTAGATCAAAATTACATTTAGTTGCTCTGTGGTGGTGGTACATGCCTTTAATTCCAGTACTTTGGAGGCAGAGGCAGGTGGATGTCTGTAAGTTTGAGGCCAGTTTGGTCTACAAAGTGATTTCCAGGAAAGTAAGGGCTGTTGTACAGAGAAATCCTGTCTAGACAAAACCAAAATAAAATGTAAAAAATACATGTAGTGTGCTTAACTTATTGAGGATTATAGCTCAGCCTAGCCTGTCGTAAACATGTCTAGAATACTTATATATATATGTATATATATACATATATACATATATATATACATATATGTACTCAGAATTGTAGAAAACAAAGCCTATTTTCTAATAAAGTGTTGAATTGTATAGTATATTGGATACTAGGATGCAAAAAGTACTGGCAGTATAGTACTCTGTGTATTGTTAGTTGATGTTCTCATATCACTAGTGCCTGCCTAGGAGATGAGGCTTATTGCTATTGGTCAGTACCACAAATATTTACAGACTACTTCTACTCTGGGAAAAGATCTAAATAAGAGTGAAGTTTCTAGTAAAGGTATATCATTTTTTGTCTTAATAAAGTACAATGTAGCTTAACTCAAACCACAAAGTGGCAGATAGTGTGAACTTTTATATATTGCTTCTTTTTCCCTTTTTTTAAATATAGATTTTTTTAAAAAAATATATTATATATTTTCTTTATTTACAATTCAAATGTTCTTCCCTTTCCTGGTTTCCCCTCTGAAATACCCCTTATTCCATCCCCCCTCCCCCTGCTCACCAACCCCCCTCTCCCGCTTCTTGGCCCTGGCATTCTCCTACACTGGGGCATCGAGCCCTCACAGGTCCAAGGGCCTATCCTCCCATTGATGGCCGACTAGGTCATCCTCTGCTACATATGCGGCTGGAGCTATGGGTCCCTCCATTTGTACTCTTTGTTTGGTGGTTTAGTCCCTGGGATCTCTGGGGTATACTGGTTGGTTCATATTGTTGTTCCTCCTATAGGGCTGCAAACCCCTTCAGCTCCTTGGGGGAGCATTTTTCTTTCTCTAGCTCCTCCACTGGGGACTCTGTGTTCAGTCCAGTGGTTGGCTGAGAGCATTCACCTCTATATTTGTCAGACACTGGCAGAGACTCTCAGGAGACAGCCTATCAGGCTACTTGCTGGCATCCACAATAGTGTCTGGGTTTTGTGACTACATATGGGATGGATCCGCAGGTGGGGCAGTCTCTGGATGGCCTTTTCTTCAGTCTCTGCTCCACATTTTGTCTCTGTATCTCCTCCTCGTCAGTAGTTTGTTTTCCCTTCTAAGAAAGACTGAAGTATCCACACTTTGGTCTTCCTTCTTCTTTAGCTTCATGTAGTCTGTGAATTGTATTTTGGGTATTCTGACTTCTTGGACCAGTATCCACTGATCAGTGAGTGCATGCCATGTGCATTCTTTTGTGATTGGGTTACCTCACTTAGAATGATATTTTCTAGTTCCATCTATTATATTGCTTCTTTTCAGTTGTTAACATTTTTAAAGATTTGTACATCTATATTTCTAAGTTAGAATAGTGTTCTAACTTTTCTGTTGTTTAATAAAATAAAACAAGACCAAAAGTAATACACTAGAATAGGACAAAACAAACAAGCAGAGGAAAAGAAAAGGCACAAGAAACAGGTGTAGATTAGAGATCGAAACTCATTGTCACACTTAGGACTCCCATAAAAATTCAAAACTGGAAGCCATAATATATATAAAATGACATGTAAAGTAGAAAAAAAAAGATAAAAATTTTACATAAGTAAAATAAAGTATATAAAATAAAAATTAAGAAAAAGATTTAAAAAATGCCCTGACATGACATTATGAGACAAGGACCCTCCAAAGATGTTGTAGAGTTTGTTTTCTGTTAGCATCTGGTGCTGGGCATACAGCCTTAAGAGTATTTTGTTTCCCTAGTAGATTCTCTTGAAGAAAACTAAGTTTTCATTTGTGTTTATCAGGTAGAGATAGATTTGGGGTTAGGAATGAGAGCATGTGTCTACTTCTTTCAGCTCTAAGATCCTATCTGGTGAAGACCAGAGCAAGTCCTGTGCATGCTGCCCCAGTCTCTAAATTTATATGTGCAAAGAGGGCCTTATTTTCTTGGAGTCCTTCATCTATTCTGACTCTTAGACTCTTTCTGCTTCTTCTTCTTCCTCAGGACTACTTGAACCTTGATGGGAACATCTGTTGGAGAGATCCTGTTTAGGGTTGAATGTTCCAAGGACTCTCTAACTGTCTACATAATGTCTGGCTGTGGGTCTCCTTATTTGTTTCCATCTACTGCAGTTATAAACTTCTTGGATGATGGCTGAGCAAGACACTGATCTACAAGTTCAGCAAAGTGCCATTAGGGGTCATATTATTGCTGTATTTTGTTAGACCATTAATATTTAGTTTTATCCAAGGTTCCTGGACTATCTAGTATCATGTTCTTTGTCACCATAGCAATGTTGGTGTATTGGTTCTATCTCTTGAAGCGGGGCTTAAGTCATATCAGATACCTGTTGATTTAATCCACAAGATTTGTGCTACCATCACACATCTTGCATGGAGGGCAAAACTGTAGATGAAAGGATCTGTGGCTGTTTGTTGTTTATGTTTCTCCTTTGGTAGTATATAGAATACGTTCTTGTAACAAAGACACTGACATGTAGGGGTGAAGGCTCTATGTGGACACCAGCTCAACTTCTTCATGTTCAATAAGTTGTGTAGGTGTTGTATTAAAGCAATGGATTCTTGCAGTGAATCTGTGGAGAGCAACCTATAGCCTTGGCAAAATCCGAGATTGTTTGAGGAGTCCTATGGATCCTTTTGTCAAGAGTTCAATTAAAAGCAACCCAACCCTGGGATTAGAAACTTCATTTGGTGATAAGAGATGACCAATTGGAGCTCTGTCTCCCACATTATGGGTGATTTTATTTAGATCCCCTTCATATTTCCTTTATGTCCCTACTTTATACTTACCATTGGTGGTTCTATGGATTGTAGCTTGGTTATCACTGACTTAACAGGTGTAATGGCTATTTTTGGTTGTCATCTTGACTACATCTAGAAATAAGTGAAATCCAAAAATAAAGGACATTTTTCATATTAATTTGAAGTTGGAATGTCTTTTTAAATTCTGAATCTTTGAGATAGGAAGACACATCTTTGATCCAAATCTAATCTTGGTCACACCTTCTAGTGAGCCTATATAAACACATAGAAGAGAGAAGCATTCATCCTTTTCCTTCTTCCTCTTGCCTTGCTAGAAAGTGCATTCCTTCACTGGCAACAGAACCTACTTCTTTGTGATTCTAGGGTATATTGAAGACTAGCTGAGATATCCAGCCTCATGGTTTGAACAACTCCTGGATTCATGGACTTCCTATTTATAGCCACCCATTGTTGGACTAGCTAGACCGCAGCCTGTAAATCATTCTAGTGATATATGTATATTCTGTTGAAAGAAAGAAAGCAGGTTAAGCAAGCCACGGGGAGCAAACCAGGGTTTGGTACTCCTCCAAGGTCTCCATTTCAGTGCCTGCCTTGATTTCCCATAATGATGAACTGTAATCTGTAAGATGTAACACAAAGTTCCTTCTCTAGGTTGCTTGTGGTCAGGGTGTTTATCATAATGGCAGAAAGCAACTAAAACAGCAGTACGCCATTTACATTTGTTGTAACTACTGATATATTAGGAACAACCCGTTTATGTGAGTCTATCTTCTGCTTGTTCTGTGTGTTTTCTTTGGGTGGTTGCTTCTTGTTTCTCCTTGTAAATGAAGAAGAACAACTTGAGATTTTTATTCTACTTTGTTTACAGCATATTTCACTGTTGTAGCTTTGCGTGGATTTTTGGCCATCACTCTGTAGTTCACAGTCTATTTGTATTATAATCAGTATGAGTGGAGTTCAGAGCTCTTATACCACTTTACAGTACCCTGTTCTTTTTGTTTTTTGGTTTTTGTTTTTAGCATATTAAGTTGGTTCTCTGCATATATTTATAATCACATCTCTGTTACAATTTTTGCTTCAAATATCAAGCATAATTTGGAAAAAAAAAAAGAAAAACAGAGGAAAAATTTCCCTTCCTCTCTTGCACCTTCCCCTCTTCTGGTCCTCCCTTACCCTCCTCTTCCTTCCTTTCTTCATTTGCATCTGTCACCAGTTCCATTCTGTTTAAAGACATTTCTGAATATATTTGTACGGTAGCTTTATCCATCACACAATCTCCTAATTTTCTTTTATCTTTCAACATTTTTATTTTCTATTCATTACTAAGTAGTAGATTCTGGTTTGATAGCTTTTCTTATTCAATGTTTGGAACATGCTGTTACCTTTTTTATTCTGGCCTCTGTGATTTTGATGAGAGATCTGCTGTCATTTAAATTGTTTCTTTTTTTCTTTCTTCACAGGTAAAAATGCAATTGATTCCTTGCTGCTTTCAATATTCTTTTGCTTATCATTATTTTTTGAGACTTTTGATAATAACATATCCTAGTATGTACTTCTTTGAGTTTGTATTTCCTAGGCATCTGCATAGATATTTTGAATGTTAATCTTTATACAATTTTCCAAATTATTGAAATCTCAACCATTATTTCTGAGTGATTTTTTAAAGCTTCTTTTTTTACTCCTCTCCTAGAATCTGGTCACTCTAATATAATGTACAGAAATATTATAGATGTTACACATCTATAATATATAATGGATATAATTATATATGATATATAATATATTATACATGATATATGTATACATCATACATAAAACATCAGTATATATATTTTTATCTATATGTGAATATATGCATATATATATGCATATATTTTGTGTTCAATTTCACCAATTCTTTCCTCTCCCTGTACATTCAACTGTTTATCCTACAATAATATATATTAACAAGTATATATATTTGCATTGGGCATTGTACTTTGTTTTTATTCCCAAAATTTCCAGTAGTTCTACTATCTCATCTTTCATTGCTGGGATCAGATTTTTTTTTTTCTGTTTCAAGCATTTTATTGCAGGAAGTTTTAATTAATTCCAAGATTAAACTATAACTTGGTAATTTCAGTTGGGCAACAAGTTGCTGCAAACTGCTTATTCAAATGTGATCAGACAACTCCACATACAGAGCAAGGATCAGAAATACCTTACTGGCCAATAGAGTTAAGCCACTAAATGGACCTTGATCATTTCTTAGGAATAGGTACACTGTAATTCAATAGACAGCAATACAGAAAGAGTTTTTCACATAGACTAGTTCCCATTTAAGTTAACTCTCTCTGGCTATCACAACTGAAATAGACACATTCACATAACTGGCTGAGCTTGAGCCTTCTTTGCAAAGTGCTTTAGATCTTCAATGCACTTGGCAATGGTCTCCTTTTCCTGCTGTACAGAAATGCTCTTCACCACATGCTTCTCCACCCAGTCCATCATGTGCTCTTCCTCCTTGCGACGCTTCATGTCCTGTACAGAAATATGGTAGTCCAGGCGATTCTTTACCTCTTTATATGCTCTATGTAGCCTTTCCCGGTAAGTGACCTCCAAGGCCAGGGCAATGTTATTCCTTTGAACATCGAAGAGGTAATGGTGCTTCTGAACAAGTGCCTGCTGTGCCTTCTCCATGGCGATTGCATCCTGGATTTGCTTGATGCTCAACTGCATTACTTCTTCTAGTTGAGCAATTTTTTCCTCATTAAGTTTGTCAATAAATTCTACAAAAGAGGCGCCATATTTCTTAATCACATAGACAATCAACCCTACTACTGATATGGTAGAGAAGGTCTCTGGGGTAATCACGTATATTTCTTTGGAAAGAAAATACAAGCTAAGCCCAGTTCCAAGCACATAGGGTCCTGTTACACCAGTCTTAGGGTAAAGAAACTGGAAAAATTCCTCTGGAATCAGTCCAAGACGTACTTTTCCTCCATATTCAGGAAGAGGTGGTAGAGGGGCAAGGCGAGGCTGTCCTGTGTGAAAGACCCTTGTTGCCTGTAATACCCCTGGACTTAGGACGGCCGCGTTCTTCAGGCACGGGGCCTCCGTGGTAGTGGCAGAAAGGACCACCCGGGACAGCATGGTCTGCGAAGATCCGGACAGGGGCCTCCACGTCCCTGTGACCCTGACCGGAGACTGTCAGGGTGGGATCAGATTTTTATCTGTTGAGGAATGTTTATGAGACTCTTTTGTTCATGGTTCTTGTAAAATATTTATCATATCAGTATACCACCTTTCTTATCCCAGTTTTGGTATTTATTGATTTTTTTTTTTGTCATTTTCTTTTCTTAGAAGATTTTTTGGGATGATTCATGTTTTGAATTGAAACCTGGAATGTTTGGATATTCTTAGGTCTTTGTGTCTTATTTAAGTGTCTGTTTAGCTGGCTTTTTCAAACATTGACTTACTTGGTAGAGAAAGGAGTGTTGTGTCATTACTCCTTGGTGAGATCAAGATTTTTCTCTTGGCTTTCTGTTGACACACTTGATGGTAGGAATTTGGTGTAGATGTGTTGGTCACTTTTGTTTCGCAGTAGACCAATTTCTACGTCAATGGGCCTTGGTTCTTTGTCTAGAGAGAGCAGGCTTTTGTTGGGGACCTTTTATTTCCTCCCCTGCCTCTCTCTCAATCTCATTTCTATCTCATTTCTATCTTTCCTCTATCCCAATCTGTCTTTATTGGTAATATTTAGTCATTGACTTTGTGTTTTTTATGTCAAGAATATATGAGAAAATACAAACAAAAACCAGAACATTTGTGTACTTTATTTACATTGCTGAGATATATTGCAATTAGCAACAGTTATAGAGAAAGGACTAAGTACTTTAGGAAGCCAGTTTCCTTAATGTACTTTTGATATTTAATTTTTGTATATGAAAGTCCTCCTTTCACAATATAAGGTTATTATTTTCTGCATGTATTTGTACAGATTTATACTCTTGTTAGTCTCCTGGTTAATGCCTACCTGTCTCTGCTTCCCTCTCTCCCTCCCTCCCTACCTCTCTTTTCCTCTCTCTCTCTCCTTTCCACCATTCCCTCTTTCCTTCCTCTCTCCTTTCTTCTTTTATTTTCTTCAATAATATTACCTTAAAATTCATATAGAAATTTTAAAAAATCTAAAATAAACAGAACCTTAAAAAAGAACATTGAATACCTAATCACATTTATTTTACAGCAATAAAAACAAGATTGTACTTCATGAGATAAATACATCAAATCAAATAATGTTTTACAGCCTAAAAAATGGATTGTCATATATAAATGCATATACATGTATGTATCTATATATGTATAATATATAATAAATTTTGACATATGGTAAAAGTCACTTCAATAGAAACAAAGCCTTCCAATAAGAGATGCTAGGAATAACTAGATATCTGAATGCAACATAATAAAACAGAAAAGTCAAGAAAGTTTGATTAAAAAAATCTCACAGCATATACTAAAACTTAATCAAAATGCATTATAAGCCTAAAAATGTAAAAATGGGGACTGGGGAGTGGGGGTGGGAGGATGGGACTGTGAGGAGAGGAGGGAGGGGGCTGCATTCAGATATAAAGTGAATAAATGAATAAATAAATGTTTCTACATGAAAAGAGATGTGATTACTTTGCCATACCCATTACTACCTGAAACTCTCTGGTCATTTCTTTGCCAATATGTGCCAAGAATTCTTTACTCATTACCGTCCCCTCTCTAGTACAGTGTGTACCCTAACCATATAGTTACAAAACTACCCAGGAAACCTTAAAGAAGTATTTCCTTACTGATGAATGGACCAAACCCCTTCTTCTCAGAAGCAATACAACATGGAGATAAAGCTAACTGGGAAGCTGCTAATGAGGTTAAAAAATAAATCCCAGCATTTTCAGGAAACATGTAGATGTAAAAAGAGTCACCTAAAATGCAACGGCTATTCAAACCAGAGCACCTTCACTGTGGAAAGTCTGCAGCCTGAAAACCCAGATGCTCTCACGTCACCTGCTATTCACGTTCGATGTTGGAAATATTTCACAGTGTCACCACGTTCATCATAAACCATATTTTCAAATTCTTTGCTTTCAGTAGCTTTGCTCTTAAGTGAGCTCTATTCTAAGCACTCACACACGCCTGTCTTTGTTTCAGAGATGCTATCTCTGGTTATCCATGAGTGCATAGTAGTGGTCACAGAGGCTTCTGGATCTATGTCCTCTTGTCCTCTCTCATCAGAAAAATTTCCTGTGTACAGTCAAGGCAGGGTTGATAATTATTGACCAGAGTGCTAGTAGAATACATGGTGTTTCCCTGTCCTACAGAAATACTGTTCTATTACAGTGGGATTGTTCATTCTATTCTCCTTCTAAAGTTATTCTATTTAATTGATAGTAATTACCTCTGCTGTCCTGCTGCCATCTCTACTAATTTTAGACAGGAGGAAAGTATGGAATGCCCTTTCCCTCAGCTTTTCTTCCTTACTGAAGTCAGTGACTGAATATATGACATAGACATGAACAGAAGGAAGTCATATAGTATGTTTTTCTTGGCTCTTTGGGAGTCATAGAGTGTCCTCCTCTGGTTTAATAGAAGTCTGTATTTCCTATGAGGAAGATGGTCTGTGAGGTAACTAATGAAGCAACTATTTTAACCCATATTTTACAGATGATAACATGGAGGTTTGGAGTACTAAGTTTCTGGTCTAAAAGTCTAATACAAAGCATTTGAAACTTGTTTTCCTGGGTAAAATTTTATACTCCTCTTAAAAATTGTTTTTATTATATGTGACACACTTCTCTTTTTTATTGTTTGCAAAGAGATGGCCATATACTTAAGGGTCATTATTAATGGTTCTTTCTTGATAAAGCCCAAATAGGTTCTCCTTTGTAGAACTGCTCTCTCTCTCTCTCTCTCTCTCTCTCTCTCTCTCTCTCTCTCTCTCTCTCTCTCTCTCTCTCTCTCTCTGTGTGTGTGTGTGTGTGTGTGTGTGTGTGTGTAGGTCAGAGATGAGCATCAAGTGTCTTCCTCCATTTCTCTACCTTATTATTTTAAGTTTGAAACATCATTTATGTTAAATTTCCTCTTAGATCCTTTTACATATATATCCAATGTGTCCTGACCACTCTTCACATTCCCATCCACTTCCATCTCCGCAGTGCACCTAACTCCAGTCTCTTTCCCACATCCTTGTCTGTTTGCTTTGGTTTGTGATCTGCATTTGTCAAAGAGTTCTGTGTGGTCATAGGTTTGCACCTATCATTTGGAACCTGGAGAGAATCAGCAGTGGGTACAGAAGGAGTCTCTCTGCCTGCAATTGTGTACCATAATTTCATTGTGTAACACCACTTTTCCATTCTAGATTTTCACTTAAATATATGAGAAAATGAGGCCTAGAGGTAGAGATGGAGTTATTCATGCATCTATCAATATACAATGTACTTATTTATTTGATATATATTGAATACTATACTATTTGTAAAGAGATAATGTTAACTACTGAAATGTATGTAAATGTTGTTCTCCCTATATAAAATCTAATTTTTGTTTTTTAGAGTGGGAGGTGAATTCATAGATTAGAAATAAATGTAGTAGGAGGGGTGCAGACATTCTTGGTGTGGGTTAAATGTGGCATAGGCCCAAGTTTCAAAATGAGAATAGGTCATTGTATATTTCAGAGTTTAATTCCAATCATAAGATATCATTGAGGTAGGCTTAGGAGTTGCTCAAAATTAGAGTCAGCTAAGCTGATGATTAGAGGATCTGGTCCTTTATCAGAATCTTGGTGGCTATAAACACTGAAATAAAATATCCAATTTCAGGATTGCTTCTCAAATCCAGGCTGCTGGCAACAACCCCAAACTCCTAAAAGTGAGATTTATTTTGCTGTAACAAGAAAGACCCAAGACATTAGATTAGTTAGCAAGCAACTTTGACCTGAATAAGTGCTTGAAAAATCCTGGGAATTATCTTCCCATGACACAAAGAAAAGTTGACTATTCATCAACCATCTAAAACTTCAGAAAAAAATTTTATACATAAAAATAATGAAAAATAAGTTTCCCTGGAGGGTTAGAGATTATAAAATTAATCTGTGTTAACATCTGCTTTCTTAAACTGTTTTATTTGTCAGATTTCAAACTGTCCATGTTGGAACAGTAAAACTTTATCTACTATAGCAAGGGAAAGTAGAGAGACAGCTATTGAAATAAAAAGAAGAGACAATCAATTCTTAACCTTTATATATTTTTCTATCTCTGCATTTTGTATACCTGGAGCCAGTCATGTACAAGTACTGAAACATTTCTGATTCCAATTTCTCTATGTGGCAAATATTCTGCGTTTAAATGTGGGCTCTACACACTTTGCACATTGTGTCATTCCAGAAGTGAGTAGGAGTCTGCCTGAGTGGTACATTCCATCTTTGTGGGGCCACTGACTGCAACAGGACTTTTGTCAGGATATAGCCCTAACCCAACTATTTTGTGCCATTACTCCTGACAGCCAAAAGGCAGCTTTTCTGTTTAAAAAATCAATAAGGGGGTACTTGCAAAGGCAATCTTATGAATAATTTAACTTCTCTGTGTGCTGACAGGGCTTTGGTATTTCTGTGCAGGGTCATTGGATGATCTTACCTTTGTTCCCTGAAATTTTATCTTTTCAATAGTATTTGATCATTTTAGCCTGGCTAGAATGAGATCTTCCTAGCAAAACCATTTCCACAGTAGGGGCTCCTTCAACATCACATTTCTGTAAAGGTGTTTTAAATCTCTGCATTGAGAGGGGCTGCCAGAGTTCCCTAAACTGCAATGACATTTATAGGGTATTTTATAAACCATAAAACATGAGTAGTGAATGACCTAGAGATAATGTCAAAACCATGTTTTGAAGTTAATGATCTAATAGACTTTTAGGATTTATTAACAATAGAATACTTAGAGACATGGAAAATCTTTGTTCTACCTTTTCTTGCATTATTTATTCAGTGTGTGTGTGTGTGTGTGTGTGTGTGTGTGTGTGTGTGTGT
>JADRCD010210784.1:8543-51039 GCA_019843815.1 Montemys delectorum
GAAAGGAAAGGAAAGGAAAGGAAAGGAAAGGAAAGGAAAGGAAAGGAAAGGAAAGGGGAAAGGGAAGGGGAAGGGGAAGGGGAAGGGGAAGGGGAAGGGGAAGGGGAAGGGGAAGGGAAAGGGAAAAGGAAAAGGAAAAGGAAAAGGAAAGGAGCAGCGTGAAGCAGGAGCGCCACATCCCTGAACCAGGGAAGGAGCAGCGTGAAGCAGGAGCACCACAATTCTCTGGGCCTGCCTTTGGGGCTGGGTAGCAGAAGGAGCAGGAAGAAGAGGGGAAAACATAAAAAACACAAGAGTATAGATTGTTTCCATCTCTGTCTCTCAGACAGATCACAAAATTATATAAAAATCAGAGATGACTGTGCTCAATCTAGAATGTTCCCTAAGAGTCAGGCATTAGAGACCTGGGCCCTGGTGTGCACTGCTGGTACACAGTGGGGTAGAGTCCTTAACTGGGACTAGTGAGCAGATCATTGTGGGCAGCCCTTTAAAGGATATTACAGGCTCCCATTTCCCTCTACACTCTTTGCTCCCAGGTGTGTGATGAAAACATTTCAGCTCAGTCATGCATTTCTACCATGACGTGCCCAAAGCAAGGGGGTCAGGTGACCTGGATTGGAGCCCTCAAGCTGGGAAATAAGATATCCTTTTTCTTCTTTTTTAAGTTGAACATGGCAAATGTTTTGTTATAGTTATCTTTTTCTAGTTGACCAACAAAACCAGGTGTGGTGGCACACACCTGTCATGCCAGCACTTGAGGGGCAGAGGTAAGGACGCCAGCCCAGTCCATGTAGCAAATTTCCAGGCTAGCCAGGGCAACATAGTGAGACTCTATCTCAAAAATAATAATAAAAAGTAAAATAAGAACAACCACCATTTTGACTAACAGACTCAAAACTAAGGCAGAAGTTCAGCGCCCTGGTCAAACCTGTAGCTGTGCGGGGAACAAAAGATGCTCTCTGTAGGGTGCTTAAGTGCTACTTGGGTGCAAAGGGAACTTTTAGTCTTTCGTTTAAATATTTCTACCATCACTGGGGTTTACGACACCTTCTACCAATGACCCCATACCATTCTGGCCTCTTTTAAAATTACCTTTGGGAACAGTATGCGTGTGTCACACGTGTGTGAGTGAGTACCCAAGGGGCCAGAAAATGGAACCATGGCCCTGTGGATTTTTACAGGAGTTTGTTGTGAGCTACCCAGCATGGACCCTGGGAACCAAACTCTTGTCCTCTGGAAGGACATTGCTCAGTCATTTAGTCACTGCTCCAGCCCCGATTCTGTCCTCTCAACAGTTCAGACCAAGAGAAGAAAAGCAGGCCTGTCTACCAGGAGCGCATTACAAGTCAGACACCTACAAAAGGGAAAATATACAAAATGACACTTTTGAACCACAAATGTCAGGGAAGTGGGAAGAAAAACTAACTCATCACCATTAGGACTATTTTATACCTCGGTATAATACATCCAAGGCAACCTAAACATACACATCACAAGGTAGTTTAAGTGAAATGGCCCCTAACCTCTGAGTTCACTTTCTCCTCTATAAAAATGGGGGTTCATAGGCCCTTGTAAAGCCTCAAGTGAGGTCATGCAAGCGAAGCCTGCCTGGCACAAAGGCAGGCATCCAGTAAATGTCAGCTGCCAATATGAGTCATCTTGATTCTTAATGAGTTACCTGAGCAGCCTTGGCAAATGTTGGCCCATGGTAGCGGCCACCGATGCGCAGCACATCCTCGGTACAGTAGAAGAACTCTGAGAAGCCGTAGAACTCACTGTTGTTGAAGTCGATTGGGGACTGGTAAATGCCATTCAGCGAGGCCTGGCTGGTGTTGGAGCGGGCCAGCAGGGGGCTCAGCATTGCCCGACACGTGGCCCAGTCTCCCTTTCCTCGGAAGTGAAGGACCTGGCTGTTCCTCTCCACCACATCTGTGAGTCCCACAGGCAGGCAGGGGTCCAGAAAGGGATTGTCAGGACTCTGGCCTGTCTTCTGGCCCAGCAGTCTGTCACAATGACAAAGATAGACAGAATGTGACACCCACTGAACCTGATCTGAGAACTACAGTTCACATCACAAATCCCTGATATTCGACAACAGCCCCAGCAACAATGATGACCGAGTACGTATGCAGAGTTCTGCCAGCACCTGGCCAGTGCAGATACTCGCAGCCGACCATCAGACTGAGCTCAGGGACCCAGGTGGGGGAGCTGGTGGAAGGACTAGAGGAGCGACAGGGGAAGAACAATGCCGACTGGCTGTACTACCCAGAGCTCCCACAGACAAGACCACCAACCAAGGAGTGTACAGGGAGGGATACATGGCTCCAGATACATATGTGGCAGAGGATGGCCTTGTCTGACATCAATAGGAGGGAGGCCCTTGGTCCTGTGGAGGTTTGATGCCCCAGTGTAGGGGGATGCTGGAGCGGTCAGAAGGAAGTAGATAGGTGGGTCGGGGAGCACCCTCAGAGGCAAAGGGGAGAGGGAGAGGGCAGATGGGATGGGGGGGGGGTCGTGGAAGGGTAACCAGGAAGGGGGATATCATTTGAGCCATAAACAAATGGGATGATTATTTTTAAAAAGTATTTTTTTTTTTTTTTTTTTAAATTAGGTTTAGAAAAAAGAGCTGTACCAGTGATGGCTTTTCCTCAACGCTACTGTGACCATGTATTTCCCAGCATTGGGTCCAACAGTGGTAAAGCACTAGACACACAGGCATGAGTGTGTGAGCTTGAATCCCCAGAACACATGGAATAGCCACATCAGGCGGCATGTGACTGTAATCCCAGTGCCTGCCAGGAGATGGGACGCAGACAGAAAAATCCCTGAAGCTAACAGGCCAGCGAGCCTGGTGTGCACAGGAGTGGACCAGCAGAACATGGAACAGGAACATAATCAGGTGAAGAGACTTCCAGTGCTTCTCAGAATACGCCAAGAAAGCCGGACAAGAGTCTTGTGACCCCAGTTTCTCTAAAACACAGAATTGTTCTTGGAATGTGTTTTTGTGTTCCTCCCAGGTGTGTGGACAGGAGTGAGTTTACTTGAGATTATTCATTATTGCTTGCTAGTGTTATTCAATTGAATGTCTAAGTGCGCCTTTAAATGCCTCTATGGAAAAATACGGTTTTGGCACATTGGTTTGTCTTTGTGATTTTATACAGTTTGAACTCATGACAAATTTACTCATGTGACCTTTCTTAACCCTCAGAGGATAAACTGTCTGGGGCTCTCAATAAAGTTGGCTATTGCATGAGATTTGTCTGCCTCATCTGTCAGCTCCAGGTCCCACTGCCTGTAGGGCAGTGACAAAAAGAGAGACCCTCATCTCAAACAAGGTGAAGGTGATAAGGCCAATACCCAAGGCTGCCTGTCTGATGACTCATGCATGCCCGCATTCACACATGACACTCAAGGCCGTGTACACACACACACACACACACACACACACACACGCTCAGGGGGAAGGGCTTTCTGAAGAGGGAACTGTGGCCATGGCACAGTGGTGACCTCTGGCTCTGAGTGAGTGCTGAGTGCATGGAGCAGGTAGAGCGCCAGCTCTAGGGACTAAGGCACAAGTCCTCGGCCTCTAAGTGGGAGGAGAGAGACATTGCACAGTTCTATCTCTCTAGTCTATACCTGTCTTATTACCAAGGTGATTAATATGCAGATCTGGCCAAGGACAGAAGTCACATGGAGACCGCTGGCAACTGCATTAGTTGTCTGCTATCAGCTCCCGAGGAGGCAACTGTGAACGACTGGACACATCACTAACCAGAGAAACTCATGAAGAAGCGAGAACCATCCAGGAGGATAGGTTTGTCTAGTAGATTGGCAGCTACAGGAGCTACACTTTGTAGGCAACGTCAGAGCTTGGCAAGGAAGTACCACAGCATGGAGACTGATGACGAAACCCAGCAAGAGAAGAAAGAGCATAGGAGCATAGGACAGCGGGGGGTGGGGTGGGGGGTGGGGGGAACAGTGACTCCTGAAGAACTGAGGTCACCGTGACCGGCAGAGCCAGGGTTCCCCAGGCATCACAGCAGCACCCTGGCTCAAGTCAGCTTGCACAGGACTAACACAAACACAAACACTGATGTGTGCAATCATCCAGAACACCTGCATTCTCCAACTCTGTCGTCTCCTAGTGATGGAGACTTAAACAATTAAAAAGATTGATGTCATGGCATTTTCTTCAACATTCTGTACATATAAGAGAAGTCACTAAGAAGTTATTGCATGTGGGATACACCACATGTTATAGTTATAGGTTAGTGTTTCTTGCTAAACCTATGGGATAATTTTTTGGTAGAAAAGAGCCGTTGTTTATGTATCTTCTTCAATGCACAATGATTTAAAAAAAAAAAAAGACTTTAATCAAAACAAACAAATAAGAACAATTCTTTCATAGCTATTCATCATAGCCTGAAGGTATTCAAATGAAAAAGTCAGTGAACTTGGGGGCTTAGAAATCTCAGGGCTCTTTTGTTAAGGAGAGGACCCAAGACTCATTCCCAGGACTCTAATGAGACAGCTCACGACCAACTGTAACTCCAGCTTCTGGGGACCCAGCAACAACCCGCACCCCCCAAGTCTGCAGGCACCTATACATTTTCAAACACACAATCTTTTTAAAGAAATCAGTGATCATGGCAGTTCTGGATGAAAAACTGGCTATTCAAAACTTGAGATACTATTTTAAAGGCAACCTAAACTTTATATGCTTGTTAAGTTTAATGCATACTAACTCTCACCCAAGAAGACATAACCACTTTTCCTAGTGCACCCATCTCGTGAGGTCAGGTGTGGCTGTGGTATACAGCAAAGCATGGGCATTTTTGCCAGCCTGCCTACTAAAGAGCAGAATGTAGCCTTGCAGAGCAGGGGCTGACAGGCTCCCTGGAGATGCTGCTGGCAAGGAGGAGGCAGGTTTATCCATCATAGCTGCATGCTACTGTTTCTCCCTAACGTCTGCAGCCTGCTGACATTGTACCTGTTTTTGCTAAGCGTTTCATTCAGCACAAGATCTTCATAGCGCTGCCGGGCAAAGTTGCCCCCAAAGCCCAGAAAGGTGGTGACGTAAACCCTGTACACGTGCTCCGTGTGCTGCGCGTCACAGCCCAGGTTGAACTCAGCCAGCAGGATCTTGGCAGCTTCTTCCTGTAACGCAATGCAACATCGAGACAAAAGAAGAGAGTTTCAGCATCTTTTTCAGAAGGCAGTGGTGTTGTGAATATAGTGGACTCTGTCTTTATGGCTGCTCTTTAAAATGGCCTCTCATCCTCATGGCCGGCACAGTAATGCACTCCTGTAATCCCAGCACTGACCTGAGTGTGGGCAGTGCGTCCACGGGCTGCGCCCTGCACTGCATGAAGGAGAAAGAAAGCTGAGTTCTCTTCTTTCTGCCTCACTCTCCTGTGTGCCTTCCCCACCATGAGGGTCTGTGTCCCCTCAAAATGTAAGCCATAATAACCCTTCCTCTTAAGTCCTTTTTTTCCCCATGCATTTTTTTTTTTTTAGTTTTTCGAGACAGGATTTCTCTGTTTAGCCCTGATTGTCCTGGAACTCACTCTGTAGACCAGGCTGGCTTTGAACTCAGAAATCCGCCTGCCTCTGCCTCCCAAGTGCTGGGATTAGAGGCGTGCATCACCACCACCCGGCCTCCCCCTGCATTTTTAACAGCAGCGAGAGAAGCAGCAGATGGGGGAGCTGGGTTTATTCACAGCTGATGCCATTCTTTGTCTGCTATGGACTTCTGAATTTTCCAATTCTCTACAATGGAAACGTACTATTTTCATAATTAGAAAAAAAAAAAAACCTTTAACTAAAAAAAAAAAAAAAAAAAGATCATCATGGGATCTATTTTATGACCTTGTCTAAAACCACTCAGGAAGCTCTAATATTTCCTGTGACAGACTTAGGCAGTGGGAAAGTTCAGTTTTATCTTCAAAATAAGGGGGGGGGGAATGTTTGGGTGTATTTCTGTGTATTCATCCTTTTGTTTCACACAGGGTCTCACTGTGTAACCATGGTTGGCCTAATATTCACTATGTAGATCAGGCTAGCCTCAAACTCACAAAGATTCATTTGTCTCTGCCTCTCAAGTGCTGGGATCAAAGGCATGTGCCACCATGCCCGGCCTTGATTTTAGTTTTTAAGTTTAAATGCAGAGGCTTCATTATGTCCCTGAGCTCGTGTCCTGTACCACAGCGAAGCCCCTCTTTTGTTCTAATTGTTCCTGTTCTTCCTCATACCCAATCCCACCCCTGTCCCCTGCCATGAACGACCGTCTCAATGTACTTTGTGTGTAATTCTTTCAATGTATATTATTGCAAAGTGGCAATAGCTATTTGAATTGTAGTATTTTTTATTTGTGAACATATTAATGCACCTAGCAACTCTACTCCTAGATGTGCCCAAGAGACCTAAAAACTTATGTCTGCAAAAAAGCGTGTTCTTCAATATTCACAACACTACTATCCGTAATAGCCTAAGTGTGGGCACAGTTCAACTGTGCGTCCACTGTTGAATGAATAGACAGAACGTGGAGTGGTCATTCAGTGTAAAGCTACTCAGCCACCAGAATCAGCGGTGCACGTATTACAACGTCGATTAGCTGGCACATGCTTTCCTAAGAGTTAGATGTAAAGGGCCATACTGCATGGTCTCGTTATATGAAATATCCAGATAGGCAGTTCCCCAGATGAGAGAGAGCAGTGGGAGATAACTGTCAAGGAATATGGGGTTGGCTTTTGGCAGTGTTGACGATGTTCTGGAATTCCAGCTGATAGCTGTGCGTTCTCTGCTAGTTAACCAAGCACGGGCATCTGTCCGTGAGTCACTGCACTGCTGTGTCTGCATCGGATGTGCTGCTTCCTGCATCTGCACACGCAGGCTACCTGTGATCTCACACCTACTGAATAAACACTGACAATGCCAACTAGAAGGCCTCAGAATTACTCTAGCTCCCTCAACCTCTGAGCTAGAGTGGATGTCCTTGACTGTGAAATTCGCAGTTCTAACAGTCCCAACAGTCCCACCCGTGGGAATTCAGACGTAGCTGTTCCTCAGGCACCTCATACTCAATGAGCACAAATTCGAGCTATGTGAACTCATGCAGTCTTAGGCCTTCAGATTCTCCGACCTGGTCTCAGGACCACACTGTCTGACCTGACCCCACACAGCCAATGCAGCCATAAAACTTACAGCTGGGAAGGGACTGTCCAAGTTTGTCACACTGTGGATCTGAGGTTCGTGTGACTGCCTTTCTTGAAACTTTAGAACAAGTGACAGAAATAAAAACCGAGCCCGCCACAACAACACTCAAGACTCCTCATGGTTCAATTCCACCCAGAACCATTCCTGAAAATCCTACACTGGATCAAGGATACTGGGCACTCCTTGGACATTCCAGACTCTGCTGCTTTCTCTGTGTCCTGTACACATTGTGACAGTGGGAGACGGCTTTTGCTAGATTTTAACTCTGATCATAGGCCCAGGTAAACAGATTACCTTCCATGAGGCTGGCATGGCTCCTTCTGAGGCCTTCACAAGTGGGGCTGGCTCTGCTGGTCCCTATCTCCTCACAGCCATTATAGCACGAGGGTCCCAACCAGGGGCCATGCTAAGTACCACAGTACACCCAGCCACACACAACCATTCAGCCCCAAATATCAACAGCACCGAGGGTGAGAAAGCACCTCTTAGATCAAACCACAGCGACTGCCGTGGTCTGCCTGGCACTGACTGGCTGACTCCATAGGCTTCTGGAGGCTGTGTAGCTAGCTAGCATGTCCTATTTCTCCTGCATGTACACACTTAGGAGGGATGCTTCCCTTTTCTCTCTATGGTGAAACTTCCCCCTAAAATACCTTGTTGGCTGGAGATGCAATTTATTGGTACAGCACTTGCCTAGCATATGCAGGACCCTGGGATGAATCCACAGTGACACAAAACAAACAAACAAACAAACAAACAAATAGATGTTAGCAGCAAAATATATTCTTTAAGGGGCCAGGGACTCTGTCAGTAAAGTACTTGTTACACACAGAATTAGATTAAATTAGCCTAAGTTTGATCCCAGTTCTCACATGAAAACCTAGGTGTGTAATGTCAACCTTGGGTCTCCACATCTACTCTTACCTACACAAGCACCCCCACCACAGACACAGAAACACAGACAGATAGACAGGCAGGCAGGCAGGCAGGCAGGCAGGCAGGCACGGACGCACACACAAAGCTAGGTGTGCCAGCACATGCCTATAATCTCTGTGTTGGGGAAGAGAGGACACAAGGCTTCCTGGGACTTGCTGACTAGCTGGTCTAGCACACAAGTTCCAAGTTCAGTGAGAAAGTCTGTCTCAGAGGGTAAGGTGGTACATGATCAGAGGACATCTGACGCTGTACACCCACACACATCAGCACACATGAGAGGTAAATATTCTTAGAGCTGAGGGAAAGGAAAAGTAGGGGAAAAGGTATGTATGAATGGCACCCAGGACTGACCTGTATGTTTACTCTTCGGGCCACCCCAAAAGATACACAGTATAATAGCTAAGATGTATCAAGCACTTATCACAAGCTGAGCCACTTGCTAAGTAAGTGCTTCACACCCTGATGTCCCTACAACTTTACAAGATGCATACTATTATCCCTTTGGACAGTGAGGCTCAGGGAGGTAACCTACTCAAGATAATGCAGGCTCATGCCAGGTTGGTGGCAGGCACAGGTCTTGAATGAGGCAAAGGCAGGTAGATTTCTATGAGTTCAAAGCCAGCTATAACCATAAATTGAGACCCCCCCCCCAAAAAAAAACCCCAAACTTCAACAGTGATCTTCCTTCACCAGTACTGGCACTCCTAACTGAACTTCCATACAAGGCAAAATACCTGTTTGGGAGGAAGGACGGAGGCTGAGGTAGGAACTTCGTAGGCAATTTGGAGAGAGGCTCCTCCCATGTCCAGGATCCCCACTGTCCTCCTGCGTCCTGATGCTGAGTCCACAGAGGTGTCTGCATCTGCCTCTGAAATCAATATCATTGATACAGCAACAGGATTCAAACAGCCCAAACCAAAACGCAAGGCCGAAAGGAAAGACAACACTCCGCCTGCCCCTCACTGTGTGGGGAGGAAACTGCCAGGCCAGCCCCTCACTGTGCAGGGGAGGAGACTGCCAGGCCAGCAGGATGGCCTGTCCTGTAAAAGCTCTGGCTTTTTATTTGAAATCAACTAAAATAAATTAATCTAACTACTAAGTATACATTATATGGTGAATAATTCTTGCAAATGACTTCAATATAGTACTTCAACTGTACACTGCAGGGATAGGAGAGAGCAGCCCTGGCAGGCTAGTCATCCTCTACACGGGCACCACGGCATGTTCTTCCCTGTCTCACATACATACAATAAATAATACTTAAACAACAACAGCTGCAATGGAAGATTTAGAAATGTGTTCTGTGGAAAGAGAGCAGACACAAAAAATAGTAAAATATTCTAAGTACTGGGACTGGGTGATGAGTTCATCCACATTCATCTTATTACTTATTCTACTTTTATAGATGTCTGAAGCTTTCCATAAAAGAAGTCGAAGAAGAAATCTCAAAGCAAGCGCTTACAAACTACTGACGGTTTGAGGCGCTTACACACTACTGACGGTTTGAGGCGCTTACACAATACTGACGGTTTGAAGCGCTTACACACTTACACACTACTGACAGTTTGAAGAGAAGCTTCAGCCCTTTTAGAACATCGTAAGGAAGGGCTTACTTACCATCTTCATGGTCAAATCTTCCCAGAACAAAGTTGATTCCAATCCACGCATAAACTCCTAAGGAAGAAATGGCAAAGGCCTCTCTATAATGTGCTGCTGCGAGACCAAACTTAAACTTTCCCAAGGCTACCCCTTTATCCTTTTCCTGAGAAAATAAAAATAAAAAGAACCATAATATTCTACTCCACAATCGCCGTGCATGGACCTTAAATCTCGTTTTCTCTCTCTTCCCTCCCCCTCTCTCCATCTGGCACTGTAGCCCACCCCATCCCTAACGGTGTTGGGGCTCATGCATGCTAGCTACCCACATGCCCAACCCCTACATCTTTTATCATGTGATTTTTTTCCCCCTCTACAATTATTTGTAACTTCTAATAATTCTACAAAGAATAGGAACTAATTGTAAAACAACAACTGTCCCTCAAAATGGTTAAAACTGCACTAAGGGCTAGGCGCAGTTTAACCCCAGCACTCAGGAGGTAGAGGCAGGTGGATTACTATTAATTTGAGGCCAGCCTGGTCTACAAAGCTTGTTTCAGGTCAAGCTGAGCTATATAGTGAAAGCCTGCTGAGAGAGATGGGAGGAGGAGCCTAGATTGCAGCTTAGCAGGAGGGCATTTGCTTGGTGTGAACAAGGGCTAGCTTTGACCTTGGCACAGGGATGGAGGGGGGAGGGGGGGAGAAAAGGGGGGGGGGGGGGAAGTGAGTGGCTTCTGAGAAAACTGGAGGAATACATACCAACCTAGTATCACCATAAAATGCAAATATAGTCTCTGGTGCAATACACACAGCAGTTTTGTAAGAACGCTCTCAGACTAGACTGAGTCTCATTTGTTTTTCTCGTATGAATTTCTTGGCTTCCATTCAGAAGCAGTTTGAGATAA
Organism: Montemys delectorum; assembly: GCA_019843815.1. Taxonomy (NCBI): domain Eukaryota; kingdom Metazoa; phylum Chordata; class Mammalia; order Rodentia; family Muridae; genus Montemys; species Montemys delectorum. Next base: position 19,196 of record JADRCD010210784.1, read on the forward strand.
AGAATGAACCGGGTGTGGACAGATAGAATTTTCAGACTGTTTTCTAGCTCAAAAGGTTAGAAAATAGACGGCAAAGGTTCAGACAGGGGAGGAAACTCCAGGGAATTTGTTGTCCCTTGTTTGTCTGGCTGCTGCTGCTGCTGCTGGTGTGTGTATCTATCTGTATGTGTGTGTATATGAATGTGTGTGTCTATGCACATCTGTGTGCGTGTGTGTTTGTATGTATGTGTCTGTGTGTGTGTCTGTGTCCCTGTGTCTGTGTTTATATGTGTGTGTCTGTGTTTGTATGTGTGTGTGTTTGTGTCTGTGTCCATGTGTCATCTTCCTCTGTTGTTCTCTATCTTACTTTTTGAGACATGGCCACTCGATGAGCCTAGCACTCACTCACTCAGCAATACTGACTGGCCACTGAGCTCCAGCATAATTCACATCTGCCTCCCCAGTGATGGGTTTACAGGGGCATGCTCATGTCTGGTTTTTTATGTGAGCCCTGAGGATCCAAACTTAACTTCTTGTACTTATACCACAGAAACTGCTGAGTCATCTTCCCAGCCTGTTTCATTCTGTTGTTGGTCTCACTTGGTAGCCTAGGCTAGCCCACAATTCACCTCACCATGTACCTTCAAACTCAGGACAATCCTCCTGCCTCAGTCTCCAAGTGGGAGAATTAAAGGCATGAGCTTGCCTCTGTTTCATTCTGTCCCTCCCTACTAGGGCATTCCTGCCGCAGACAAGATACAGATGAGCAGGCCCTGACGCACTAATGGAAAGGAACTCTCTTTGGCCAGAGGAGCTGTTCTGTATGCAGAAGCCATTACAGAACCAGCCTGGCTGGGGAGACAAACCGAAAACCTACTTTTCTAAGCAGAGGAACATGAACGTGAGGTCCAAGGAACCAGAAAGCATCAGGAAAGCCATGAAAGCACAGGGCACAGCTGGAAAAGAATCTCACCACCAAGGCACACATGCATGGATCTGACCCTAAACTATACACTCAGGGCTTCCAGAGCAGTTGTGGGACAGTTCACCGCCCAGCCCCAGACTGCCCACTGGCTGATGTATACAGGACAAATGCAAACTGCAATGTCAAAGCTTTGATGGAGAAACTAATAATTGAGAGCCAGCTCATCAGATAAAGGTGCTTAAACCGAGCGTACTGCATAGAGACTGTGGCACAGAGCAGGAGAAAGCATTGGAATGGGGCTAGTGAGATGGCCTGAGATGGATCAGTGGGTAAAGACACTTGCAGCCAAGTCTGATGAGCTGAGCTCAATTCCTGGGCCCCATGTTACCAAAGGAGAGCAATGGCTACTGAAGGCAGACCTTCACACACAAGCCATGGAGCACAGGCACAAAAAATAAGAATAGAATAAAATGTTTAAAAAAACAGTAAGGGCTGGGGAGATGGGCTCGTGATAAAGAGAATACTGGCTCCTCTTTCAGAGGACCTGGGCTCAATTCCCAGCATCTATGTGGCAACTCACAATTGTAACTCCAGTTCCAGGGCACCTGACACCTTCACACAGACACTCATGTGGGTAGTACACCAATGCACATAAAAGAAGAATAAATTATCATTTAAAATGTTTTTTAAAATTAAAACTTGAAGAATAGTAAACATTAAAAAAAAATTAACCCACATAGGGAATGTACAAAGTTGAATGTACGCCACATGAGAGTAATTGCCTACTTAAAAACAAAACAAAACAAAAAAAACCCCTTCAATGTTCTCCTGATATAAACTGGACCCATAATCTCATGATATTTGTGGATATAATAAAATTTATTTAGCACACAAAGAGCAGGAAAATGTCACCTGACAAGGGAAAGAGTGGAAAGATGCCAACTGGAGTGAGAAGGATGGTAACAGGGCCCCCTGTGACCAAGAAACACGAGAAGTATTACCCGGACAGAAAAAAAACAAAACAAAACAGATATTGGCAAAGAAATAAAACATGAGGAAGAAAGTGCAAACTTGAGGATTAAATTTTTAAAAACAAATTTCTTCCCTTTAGTGAACTGGAACTAGAAGACATATAAAAACACCTCCTTTAAAAATGATTTTTTTTGCCGGGCGGTGGTGGCGCACACCTTTAATCCCAGCACTTGGGAGGCAGAGGCAGGTGGATTTCTGAGTTCGAGGCCAGCCTGGTCTACAGAGTGATTTCCAGGACAGCCAGGCTACACAGAGAAACCCTGTCTCGAAAAACAAAAAACAAAAACAAAACAAAAAAAAAATGATTTTCTTTGATTGTGTGTGTGTGTGTGTATAGATATGTGTGTCTGTCTGTCTGTCTGTCTGTCTGTCTGTCAGTGTGTATGTAGACCAGACATCAACATGGGATATCTTCCTCAATCCCCCTGTACCTTAAATGTTTTGAAGATGGGCTCCCTCACCAACTCAGCTCAGCTGGCTCCTCAGCCAGCTCCAGTCATTCCCCTGTCTCTGTCTCCCCCACTCTGGGATTACAGGTATGAGGCGCCACACCTGGCTTTTTATGTGAGTGATGGGGGATATAACTCAGGTCCACATGCTTGTGTGGCAAATCCTCTACCAACTGTGCCATCTCCCCTGCCCCAAGGTCACCTTCTTTCAAGAAATGGGACAGACTGGGCACAAGTGGTACATGCCTGTAATCTCAGAGAAGTAGCGGAGGCAGGAGGATTGCTCCAAGCTTTAAGCCAGCCAGCAAGTTCTTGACCAGCGAGGGCTACATAGTGAGACCCTGTCTCAAAAACAGAAAAGAATGGTAGCAAATTATCACTTTGGATGTGTCTGGGTCACATGAGACTATCAATACAGTGGTGTATTAAGGGGAGTAACAGAACTACACAATAATTGTAATAAAAGGAAAACCCAAAACAAAACAAAAGTAACTCAGCCTAATTTACTCCGTGAGTGAGTTATGGTCTCTCCACACCTTATGGTAATCACTTGTTTCACACTTAAATTTAAGCTATCCATAACTCCTAGGGCTGTATATTTCCAAAAGTGCAATTAGCTAATCAAAGATCTATTTGAAATCATCATTAAATACTAAGCATGGTGCTCAGTGCTGTTAAAATCAGATATGCGTGACTTCTAGAGGCAGCCACTCGTGCAGAATCTGCAAAAAGACCGAGCAGCTGAATCAAGACAATCCTTGACAGGAAAATGGAAATCCGATGCACAGAAATCCCAAACACCTGCTGAGCGCTTCGGAGGTACCCCAGCTCCGTCCTGCCCGGCTCCGCCCCGCCCAGCTCCGCCCCGCCCCGCCCTCCCCGGCCAGGCTCAGTACCTTCCTGCTTCCCAGAGATCACTTCGGCCTGAGACTGTGAAAAGAGGAAGTCAAACTCCAACGGCAAATCTTTCACTAAATCTGCTAAGATAGCCAACTGTTGCCTGAGGAAGAGAACAAAAAAAATCCCCAAGTTAATTATTAACCATCTTTTCACCTGGGACCAAGGTGGCTTCTGAGGCTAGAGTAGGAGTGCTTGAGCCCAGCGGCAGAGGGCTAGCCTGGGGAACATAGTGAGTCCCCATCTCTTAAGCAAAACAAAAACCTCACAGACTGCCTTCCATTTATTTAGTCTTGTTATGATGCTGCTCCATCTACCACATGCCCTTGTTAAGCTCCGATCCCTTTTGGTTCCTATTTTGACTTCAGAGGTTCAAACTGCTTGCAAAGAGCAGGCTCCTTCCTACTCAAATACTTTAAATAATGCAGGGTTGAATGAGGAGCACATGGCTTCATGCCTCTGGGAGAGGATGAGTAAGTCAGGAAATCACAGCACAGATTCACAGCCTATAAAATACAACTACGTTGTTCCTAACCACTGTGAGAGGAAGAAGTCAATTACAAAATACAAACTCACCCTCAGAGCTTACACAGTACAGACAATGCCTCGCATGACTACACAATCTATACTTGTGAGTTCCACAGTCGTTGGCATAATCTTTTATGTAAGCTAACAATTAACTTTTTAATCTCCTTTTTCATGTTTCAAGGGTTGACTTTTTTCTGTATAAAAATCTTATTTGAAAAATTCAGATTAGGTTCAAAACCCAAAGTTCATAAGAATTCCCCTTTCAAGAGTATGACATTTGAAACTTAGTATCTATGCAGGTATTTTTTTTCTTCTGAGATTTTAAGTGTTTTCCTGGGATTATTAGACAAAGTAAAAATAACTAAACAAAGCAAACGATAATAATATGAATCCAGCGAAATGTTAATTGAAAATGAGACCAGCAGTCATCTCAGATTTGTACTGCACATGTGTGCGTGTGTGTGTGTGCACGTTCATGTGCATGTTTGGAGGCTTGAGTCTGCTGTCTTCCTCAACTAGCCTCTTCCTTTCTAAAAACATTAGATTTACTCATTTTGTGCGTGGTTTGCCCACATGTATATATGTACCAAATGCAAGCTTGGTGCCTGTGGAGGTCCAAAGAGAGCATTAGCTCCCCTGGGGCTGAAGTGTCTGTGAACCACTATGTAGGTGCCAGGAACAGAACCCAGGTCTTACACAAGAACAAGTGCTCCCAACCACTGAGCCACCTCTCCAGCCCTCTGCAGTAGTGTTTTCTAGCCTGGGTTTCTTCAGTGAACCTGGAACTTTCTGGTTTGGTTAGACTGGCTTGCCAGCAAAGCTTCAGGGGAGCCCCCTGCCTCTGCAGCCCAGCACTGGGTTCACAGGCGTGTGGGATGACAGGCGGCACTACCCCTGGTTGGGAAACTCCAGGCTCCATCCTCCTGAGACAAGTACTTTCTCAACTGAGCCCTCTCCCCAGCCCACCTTAGACTTTTAAAGTTACGTATTACAGGAATAGTCTATGGGGTCAGATAACTGTCAACATAACTGTCAGCATGAAGAATGTTGCTACCATTAAAAGTACAGAGTTATACCTGAGGAACTAACCCCCAGTACAATCTCGTATACAGTGTCTTAAGTTGTTAACTATTACACATAATAAAGTCTTTCAGGGTTCATAGGGTAACGAGGTCTACCCATCTCTCTGAGTTGTGTATGGTTCTGAGAGGCCCACAGGGGAGGGCTTGCTGGGCCGGCTGTTAACCGGGAAGGATGGGTGCCAGCCACCATTGCTGTTGGCCATGTGAACTCTCCGAAGTGCCTTGCTACAGTTTAAGTGGTTAACCTTTTACTCAGTCAGGATGCTTTAAATTTTTTTTGTTTTGTTTTAGGTTTTATTTCATTCTGTGTATATAAGTGTTTTGCCTGCATGTATGTCTGTACATCACACGTGTGCCTGGTGCCCATGGAGGTCAGAGGAGGGTATCAGATGCCCTGGAACTGAAGTTACAGATGACTGTGACTATCAATCATGCAGGTGCTAGGAACAAAACCTGGGTCCTCTGCCAGAAGTGCTCTTGACTAATGATCCATCTCTCTACCCCAAGCCGCTATACTTAAAAAAAAAAAAAATGTAATCCACATAATAAAAAAATAACTATAGTATTATTTATTATAATAACCAGGGAAAACTAACATGATAACAAGGAAATTTAGGTAAGTAATTTATGGAGCATCTATGTAATGAAATTCATACCATATTGATGTTAAAAAGAGGTCAATTTATACTTCTATATGATAACATAAAAAGATTTTCAATATATTGTTTTGAGTTTGTTTAAAAAACAAAAACAGAGGTTGGAGATGGCTCAGAATTTAAGAGTTCTTGCTGCTCTTGCAGAGGACTGAGTTTGGTTAGCAGCATCCAAATCAAATGTCACAACCGCCCGTGACCCTGGCTTCTGGTCTCCCGGGGACTAGCACTGTCTTAGTCAGGGTTTCTATTCCTGCACAAACATCATGACCAAGAAGCAAGTTGGGGAGGAAAGGGTTTATTCAGCTTACATCCACATGGCTGTTTATCACCAGAGGAAGTCAGGACTGGAACTCAAGCAGGTCAGGAAGCAGGAGCTGATGCAGAGGCCATGGAGGGATGTTTCTTGCTGGCTTGCTTCCCCTGGCTTGCTCATCCTGCTCTCTTATAGAACCCAAGACTTCCAGCCCAGGGATGGTACCACCCACAAGGGGCCCTACCCCCTTGATCACTAATTGAGAAAATGCCCCACAGCTGGGTCTCATGGAGACACATCCCCAACTGAAGCTCCCTTCTCTGTGACAACTGCAGCCTGTGTCAAGTTGGCACACAAAACCAGCCAGTACAGCCTGTGCCCTTACCCAGGTAGACATGTGTAATTAAAAATACAAATAAAGTCTTAAAGTTTTCAAAAGAAAATTTTAAAAACCCTCCTCATGTTCTGCACAGGAATGCAATGTTTATTTTCAACATTGTTTCTTTAATTAAATTTAGTGGCAAAACTTGAGGAGCTACCTAACAGAGCAGAGCCCTGGGTTACAGAGAAGACTCACTGTCCAGTCTTCTTTCCTTCCAAGCATGAAATGTATTGAAATGTTGTACAGTTAAAAAAAAGTCTCACCAACCTGACTTCCAAAACATGAACTGAGCAGGGATAAGACCAATGAGCATGCCAAAGCAGACAGGGAAGGGCCCGCTGGCCTCAGCCTTACACAAAGGGGTACAGGCAACCGAGAGAAATGGGGAGCAGGAAAAGTGGTCTTCCCAGGGAAGAGAACACCAGTTGGCTGTCTGATGCCAAATGGGCAGTCCAAATAATATTATACACACTGGGCAAGTAATTTTTAGGAATATATATGTATATAGATGTAAACATGTAATAACAGTGAAGGAGAAAAGAGGCCATGAATTTGAAGGAGAATAAGGAGAGATATATGGGTTTGGAGAAAATAAAGGGAAGGGAAAAATGTTGTAATACTATAACCTCAAAAGTTTTTTAAAAATTTTAAATTAAATATGATACTATAAATACCTTTGTGCAATTTTTAAGGGTATTTCCATTATAAAAGGGTAGTAGAAAGTTTCTGTCCGCTTGTTGGCAAAGTGCATACAAATTCAAATGCGGTCCAAATGATTCATGAGCACTACTCCCAATGCTAATGAAATAGCAGGGCCTTAATCCTGCAAAGCAGGTTCTTACAGTAACAGGCAGATATGCATCAGCAACTAGCGTGCCTTAGAGGCAGCCACGATTTCATTAGGCCCAGAGCAGACATGTGCACGCTGGAAAGGCGGTCAGAAAAGGAGGGAAGCGAAGGACCATGCTTGAGAAGCGCTCCACACAGTGAAGACTAACAGTCCGAGTTATCACAGAAGGACACAGGGAGTTTGTTCCCATGGAAACTTCCGTGACAGAGACAATGCTGGGCAGTGCCAGGAGATGCCTTGTCTACTTTGCCCCAGACATACACATGGGGGCCAAATCACCAACCAGGGCTCCTGTGCCCAGCCCTGCTGGGTGGCTCTGTCAGTTTGCCCTTTACCCAGCTGGGGTAGTGAGTCAGCCAGCACCGACTGACTTTGTGATCCAGCTGCCACCTATCCTCTTCCTAGGGTTTCAAAAAGTCTTTAAAAAAAACATATAGATTACTTACTTCAAAAAACAAAAATTCTGAACCGGGCAGTGGTGGCGTATGCCTTTAATCCCAGCACTTGGAAGGCAGAGGCAGGTGAATTTCTGAGTTCGAGGCTAGCCTGGTCTACAGAGTGAGTTCCAGGACAGCCAGGGCTACACAGAGAAACCCTGTCTCAAAAAAAGAAAAAAGAAAAAAGAAAAGAAAAGAAACGAAACGAAATGAAACTGGAGCTGGCAAGTTGGCTCCGTGATTAGAATACTTGTCACTCTTGCAGAGGACCTGAGTTCAGTTCCCAGCACTTACATGGTAGCTCACGACCATTTGTAACTCCAGTCCCAGAGGATCTGATGCCCTCCTTCTGAACAACTTGGGCAGGAGGCACACATGTGGTATGCACACCTATGTGTGTAGGCAGAACACTCACGCATGCAAAATAATAAAATAAATCTAAAAATGAGAAGTTGTAGGAGTGGAAGACACAGCTCAGTTGGCACAGTGCTGATGGAGCATGAACAAAGTCCCCAGCTCAGCCCTAGTGCTGCATGGACCCAGCAAAGCATGATGGACCAGGCCTGGCACTAAGCCCAGTACTTGGCAGGTGGAGGCAGCTCAGATTCAAAGTCACCCTCAGCTACACAGTGAGTTAGAGACCAGACCAGACTACATAAAGCTCTGTCTTGGCTGAATGTGGTGGTACACACCTTTGATCTCAGCTCTCGGGTGGCAGAGGCAAGTGGGTCTCTATGAATTTGAGGCTATAGTGAGATCCTGTCTAAAATAAATAAATAGTGTCATTTATAGGATGATTATAGTTTTGTAGAAATTACATAGAGAAATTACAAAGAAAAGGCACCAACACAAAATGAAAAGGCTGGGAAGCCCAGTGAACAGGTATTTTTTTTTTTTTTTTTTTTTTTTGTCCTGGTGTCCTTTTAGGACTTTGTTAATGATGTAAGGTTACAGCTTTAACATTTAAAGTGCGGCCTATAACATCAAAATGAAATTCTACAGGGAGCTAAAAGGCCTCTTATGGTAACAATGACTACATAAATAGCCTGCCACTCACAGTCCACAAAGGGCGCATGGAGTCTCCTGAGCACCAAGCTGTGGGGCATTCAACTGCCTGGTGCACACAGACTGAGGCCCTTCCATCAACATCTAGGGGTTTGATTATTGTAGAAATATTGGTATTTAAGAAAATACCAAGAAAGTTTAAATGTGTGAAAAAGCAAACTGTAATTTCCCAAGGAAAAATATTTCTACTAATGAAAAATGCCCAGTGCATATGAGACTGAGTTCATTCCGGAGGCTTAGTGACAACATCAATGCTGGCACTGCGCTCAGTGTGCCACTGAAACCATAGGCAACAAAATCAACAAGAGGGAGGGCACCAAACCAAAACGCTCTGGAAACAACCAACAAAGTGAAAGGCAAGCTACAGAATTCGAGAAACGTTTACAGACTGTGCATCTGATGGGGCTCAGTCCTCAAAACACAGGGGAGGCTTTTTACAACATAGCAGAAAGAAGGCTGCTGCAACCTGATTTTAAAATGGGACTATGGGCTTGACCAGATATTACACTAAGGACAAACAAATAACAACCTAGGGGACCCGATATTCACTTCTGGTCTCCGAAAGCAACTGCTCTCATGTGTGCTCACACACCCAGAAATTAAAACAATAAATATGAGAGGGTAAAAAAAAAAAAAAAAAAAAACTCACTAAGCTGAAAGAGGTCGGGTTAAGCCTGATATCTTGACACCTGGTCCTTCTTCTTACAGAAGAGTACCAGAGGGAAGAGGATGCTGTATTTAGGTCAGACACCTCCTAACCTGGTTAGATACATCTTAGATACAATGTGATTCCCAAAAAGGCTGTGTGCCAACAACTGCCTTCCCAACTGGTGGGTTCAATCACAGAGAGGAAGCTGTATCATGAGGACCATCGCTGACACCATCTCTAGGTTGATCCGTTGATGGAGTGATGATAAGCTGGTATTACTGGGAAGTGATAGGAACTTTTGGAGGTGAGCGCTAACAGGAGGAAGCAGCTCACTGAGGCACATCCTTGGGGGTTTTCTTGTGGCGGGGCCTTCGTTGTCTGGCTCTCCATCCTTGTGCCCACGAGATAAGCCACTCTGCTCCCCCATCTTCCCTGCCATGGTATCTGCCTCACTGCAGGCCCATAAATAGTACAGCCAGCTCCAAATGAGAACTGGAGCTCAGAATAAATCTTTCTTTTTAGAACTGGCAGTGGTGGTGCATGCCTTTAATCGAAGCTCTTGGGAGGCAGAGGCAGGCGGATTTCTGAGTTTGAGGTCAGCCTGGTCTACAGAGTGAGTTCCAGGACAACCAGGACTATACAGAGAAACCCTCTCTTGAAAAACAACAACAACAACAACAACAACAACAACAACAACAACAACAAACCCTGCTTCTTTTGGGTACATGTCATAGCGATCAGAGTATAAGGCAGAGAGTGCTCTCACAATAAAATATATTTATGAAAACACAAGACTCTAGAAGTTCACTCTTGCACCAGGTCCACTAACATGCTGGGATCCAGGATGCTACAGAGAAGAAAAGTCACAAACTATGAGGTGCCTGACCTAAATACAACATCCTCTTCCCTCTCGCACGCTTCTGTAAGAAGAAGGATCAGGTGTCAAGATGTCAAGCTGAATTTGGGTTCGGTAGGACAAGCCCTCTCTGGTTGGGGCGGAGGCTGAGGTTTGTGTGGCAGAGGAGGAGGGGCTCAGCAATCATCACAGGATGAGGCAGATGCTCCAGTCTCCCCAAGTGAGCCTCCTACGGCTCTTGTGCAAATATGGTCTCTCCATACCTGCTTCATGACCCAGTCACCACTGCTGCCACTCCCAATTGCAACCACACCCTCAATCCAAACTCAGAACCCCTTTGTCATCTCAGATAGACACTGATCCCAAAGCGGCAAATGACATAAAGATGTGACTGTCTGATCATGCAATAACCGTTTCAGAGATGGCGCTACCCTGCTTCTGAGCAAGCTGCCTTTGCCCCGCTGTGAACTCTGTGTGCTGAGCCTTCACCCACCTCCATCCTGGCTGCAGGGGACTCTCTTCCCTAAGTCCTGTGAAGTCCTGAATCTCACCTCTCGGGGAGCAGCCTCATGCCCGCTGTGCAGAGGATGTAAAGGGGGGTTTCCCTGTGCTTCTTCACGGGCACGTGAGCCGCAGCGAAGCTCAGCAGAGGTCGAAGGTAATCGCTAGCATGTTCTGGAGTGTCTGCCATTGCGGAGATCCCTTAAGTAAAACAATACAGTACAAAACAACAATAACGAAAATATAAAAAGACATATGTGTGTATATACATGTATATACACACACACATATATATTTAAATGTAGATTACATAATACTCAAAAAATGAACACTCAGAAGATTCTGTTGAAGGAGCTGGGTGGTGGTGGCGCATGCCTTTAATCCCAGTGCTCTGAAGGCTGAGGCAGGTGGATCTCTGAGTTCAAGGCCAGCCTGAACTACAGAGAGAATTCCAGGACACCCAGGGCTACACAGAGAAACCTTGTCTCACACAAAACCAAAAACAAACCAAAAAAGATTCTGTGGAAGGACCTACATTTACGTTTTTGAAAGAAGGAGGATGACAATGAATTTGAGACTCCTCTCACTAGCCAGATCCCCACAAAACAAGGGGGGCTTCCTTCCCCCACTTCCCTCTGATGCTCCGACCAGGTAAAAGATTAACAACAAGCCAGGCAGTAGTGGCGCATGCCTTTAATCCCAGCACTTGGGAAGGAGAGGCAGGCAGATTTCTGAGTTCGAGGCCAGCCTGGTTTACAGAGTGAGTTCCAGGACAGCCAGGGCTACACAGAGAAACCCTGTCTCGAAACCACCACCCCACCCCACCCCCCAAAAAAAGATTAACAACAAAACTCATTCTGATTAGGTACCTGGCTTTATTTTCTTAACCACAGGCTGGCTGTTCCGGTCTCTCATCTGTTTAATGTCCAGCAAGTCATGGGGGTTCCCATTATGCCTTGGCCAGAAGTAAACAAAAATCCGGGAGCCACTGCTGCCACAGTCCACCACGAGCCCATAATTCAGGTTTGGGTCTTCTGTGTTGGTGGCTTCAAGATCTCCTACCCGAGCCAAATATCTAAGAAGGACAAAAATAAAAATGAGTCAGGTCCACGAAGAGTACCAGTGCTTGCTTCAGTTGCCCATGAGTCTTCACCAACATCTTACACATCCTATGGGCCAAGCTTTTGTGTATTTGGGTTATATCTACATATTCTTGGCATATCATAAAATTAAGAAAAAAATATTTTGTTTGGTTGGCTTTGGTTTTGAGACAGGGTTTCACTATGTAGCCCTGGTTTGCCTGGAGCTGGCCTTGAACTCACAAAGGGTTACTTGCCTCTGCCTTCTGAGTGCTGGCATTAAAGGCATATGCCACTAGACCCAGCAAATGTTTAAATATTAAATATTATTCACATAGTTAACAACAATAAGTGCATTCTAACACCATGTATTTATATTACACATATACACGCATACCTATGCTACACTTCCTGAAACAAGAAATAGAAAGAGTGGTATTGTTTCATAATTTCACAAACGTCTTTTGTGCCTTGATGAACTTCTCATGTTTGCTTCGGTATTCAGTATGCTACAGACACGGCATTTGTTGAGTATGTGATAGCGTAGCTTTCACACCAGCTGCAAGAGGAATAAGATTTTCTTTCTTTTTAAGTTTTTTAAATTTATTTAATTGGTTGACTAACCAAAAGACCTGGTTGAACCTAGGGTCTCACATGGGCTAAATAAACACTGGGTTACATCCTCAGACCATGAAGTAGTTTTGACAAACCTTCAGAACACTGCAGACACTCTGTTTCCATACTGTAACTTGAAACAAGTAGAGTTTCTTTGAGATTTGCTGCAGTTGGGATCTAAAACTACCTTCATTATGGTTTCTACTGCCGTGATAAACACCATGACCAAAGCACTTCAGGCAGGAAAGGGTTATTTCATCTTACTACTTCAGATAACAGTTCATCACTGTGGGAAGTCAGAGAAGGAACTCAAGGTAGGGACCTAGTGACAGGAACTGAAGCAGAACCCATAGAGGAGTGCTGCTTACTGGCTTGCTCCTCCTGGCTTGTTCAGCTTGATGTCTAACACCACCCAGGACCACTTGCCAAAAGGTGGCACCACTCACAGTGGTCTGGGCCCTCTATCATTGTCCATTAAACCAAATAATGCTCCATAGACTTGCCAACTGGCCAATCTTAGGGAGACATTTTCTCAATTTAGGTTTCTCTCTTTCCAAAAGAATCTAGCCTGTGTCAAGCTGACAAAAAAAGAAAACAGCAACAACAACAACAAACAGAAACTAACAGGCCAGGCATGGTGGTGCAAGTCTTTAATCTCTATGTTCTAGAGGCAGAGGCAGATGGATCTCTGTGAGTTTAAGACCTGGTCTACCATAGTAAGCTCCAGGCCAGCCAAAGCTACAGAGTAAAATCTTGTCTCAAAACAAAACAAAAACTAAAACAAAAACAAACTAACTAAACAAAGGCAACACAAGAACCCCACTCAAAAAAATTTATAAGCCGGGAGGTGGTGGCTCATGCCTTTAATCCTAGCACTTGGGAGGCAGAGGCAGGTGGATTTCTGAGTTCGAGGCCAGTGTGGTCTACAGAGTGAGGACAGCCAGGGCGATCCAGAAAAACCCTGTTTCTAAAAACAAAAAACAAAAAAATTTATATTCTGTTGCATTTAAATCTATTGGTTTATCTTACACTAAAAAAGAATGTCTTTTTGTAAGAAGGCATGATTCTTTAACATCATTATTGGAAAAGAAATTTGATGATTTAATGCAAATCTTCCTAAAGTTGACACATTTTATTTTACAGTGAATTTTCAAAAAATTCAGTAATATCAGCACCAGTGTTTCTCATAAAAATCTTTAAGGTACTGGGAAATGCCAAATTCACAGTTGCAAAACTGTGCTAAATTCTAACTCCTACTTGGAAGCTCAAGTTTTGTCCACTTAAGTCCTGACATCTGTTTTCTTTGGAGGTAACAGGTTTATCTCACTCATTTTCAAGAAAGGTCTGCAGGTGAAGAGTGTAACCGCATGGTAGATGGCACATGGCACCGTCTGGCATGTACAAGGCCCAAGCAGGCCAATTCTTTTTCATTTTTAAGATTATGTGTATATATATATATATATATATGTCTATATATATATATATATATATATTAACACATAATATATATATAAACATATAATATATATTACTTTGTGTCTGTGGTTTTGCACACCTGTGTGTGTATGTGTGTACCATGTGCAGGGCTGATGCACATGGACCCCAGAAGAGGGCATTGGGTACCCTGGAACTGCAGTTGCAGGCCTTTGTGAGTGCCACGTGGGTACTTGGGTACTTGGGTCCTCTGCAAGAGCAACCGGGGCTCTTAACCACTAAGCCATTTCTCTACCCTTATTCCCTTTTTTGAGACAGAGTCTCACTATGTAGTTCTAGCTGGGCCTACAATTCTCTATGTACACCAGGTTGATCTTGAACTCACCGAGAGCTACCTACCTCTGCTTCCTGAGTGATGGGATTAAAGGCATGGGCCACTACACCTGACTGTAAAATAGACTCTTTAAAAAAATAAATAAAATATCTATGAAACACCTAAGTCAGAAAAACTCACAGTTTTTTTTCTCTCACAGTTCCTTCTTCAGGGAAAAATAGTGTTCCGATGTAAAAGCAGCTAGGTTTAGTTCACAGCTTAACTGACAGTGTTGGTGTGCAGGAGTGTTGAGTAACTATTTCTCGTCTCACCGCACAGTAGATAAAATGCAGTAACCCCCTGCCCCGCTACAACTGCAATCACAAAGCAGAGTGCCAGAACTACAAGTACAGTTTAGTATTGCTATACTGATTTGTGCGAAGCCATCACCAATTTATATCCTCTTACATCACCCAGGCGGATGTCAACTTGTTGGAAAAGGCGAAGAACAATGACCCAGACATCTAGCAGTGAGCGAATAGGTAAATAAGACGTGGTCTGTACATACAAAGAAATGCTATTCAGCTCTACAAAGGACGATCTCATTACATGCTGCCTCAGGACATCATGCCAAGAGAAACAAGCTAGCCACAAAAGATAAATGTGCTATTCATTCCACTTGCGTGAGGTGTGTAAAGGAGTCAAAGTCATAGAAAACAGGGAAACAGCTGGGGAGCGCTGGCTGGCAGGAGGAATAGAGAGGAATGAGATTTGATGGGTAGAGAGTCAGGTAGCAGGCCGACCTGTAAGATGACGGAGTTCTGGATTGTTTTGTAACAACGTAATATTCTGATCACCACTCAACTATACACTTAAAAATGGTTACGATGTTAACTGTTACGTGGTTTACTGCGATGATAACATCTCAGTATTGCAACAGTTTTGAATTCACAGCTCTCAGAAGAGACTCACGCTTTGGGAACCACTGCAGTAATGAAACCTTTTTCTCCTAAGCATCCACCCTCTCGTCCTCTTTTCTACTTAGTCTTCCTCATCATCTTCGGCGTGGTTTCCCTGCCTCCCTGCCTGCCTCCCTGCCTGCTTCCCTCCCTGCCTCCCTCCCTCCCTGCCTGCCTCCCTCCCTCCCTCTCTGCCTGCCTGCCTGCCTGCCTGCCTGCCTGCCTGCCTGCTTGGTTTAGTGAGGCAAGGTCTCATGTATCTTCACCTCCACATCCCAAGTACTAAGGTTACCCATATATATCACTACATCTGGTTAATGCAGTACTAGGTTTCAAACCCAGGACTTTATACATGGCGAACAACTGAGCTACATGCTCACTCTGGCTTCTCAGAAACCCTTATGCATCTATGCTAGCTCTAATGTTACTGACAATAATGTCAAAAGCCTTTCCTTTCTCTCTACCTGTCTGTTCATCTGTTCATCCATCATCCGTACATCCATTCATCCATCTTCAATACAGGGTCTCTAGCTTTAACTCACCAGGAATATGTAGACCATGTTGGCCTCAAACTCACAGAGATCCATCTGCCTCTGCCTCCTGAGTGCTGAGATTATAAAGGCTTACAACAACACACTGACCTTCTTTTTTGAAAAAGTTATGTACCTGTGCACCCATGCACATGTGCACATGCCTGTGTGTGTGTGTGTGTGTGTGTGTGTGTGCAAGTTACAAGTGGCTGTGGACCACCCGGAGGGCCACTAGTGCTGGGAACGAGATTCAAGTCCTCTTGAAGAACAGTACAGGCTCTTAACCACAGCACCATCTCTCCAGCCAATGCAAAGCCATTTGCTTCTGCTCTAGATGTACAGTGTGCCCTTTGAGTAGCTAGTGTATACCTAGCATGAACGAACCCTTATGGTTTCTCTCCATTTGCTTAGGCCATTTCTCAGGAGCAGGCAGACTGCCTGCAGCACCTGCCACTGTCAGGGGTCCTTACACCTGTGTCTAAGACGAGCTCCATCGGTACTCACTGTACCAGGAGCCCACATCGAGGAGCTGTCGGCTTGCTCACAATTCTTCCATGTCTTTCTTCCGCTATCCTCAGAATCAACTGGCCTCTTAAAGCAGTTTCAATGACTTTGCGGAGTGTCCTGTTATCCTTTCTGATTCCTGCTGAGATGAGCAGTTTCACAGGTCTAATTTTGGTGCGGCTCAACTTAGCTTGCTCTTCCTTTAGACTTCATCATGAGAGCAGCAGCAAAAAGAAAAACTGTCAGCTGGCTTTGGACCACAGAGCAGAAAGGAAGGACCAGGTGGCATTCATCTTCTCATCCCTAGGGGAATCTCTGAACAGTCCACTGCAGGCAGCAGAAATCCCCATTTTCTTATCTTGCATATTGACAAGTCACTGAAGAAGGGCTTGCCTGCCTTCAGGAAGTAGCAGGAGCACCACTTCTGGAGTGCTGGCGTCACTCTCGAAATCTCTTCCTCCTCCTCCTCCTCCTTCTCCTCCTCCTCCTCCTCATCATCATCATCCTCTTTCTCCTCCTCCTTCCTCACACTTTCCATCCACCTGGCACTCTCTAGGCTCCCACTCGAGCGGACCCACAGTCCTTCCTAGAGTGTTTTCATTTACGTGTGCAGGCCCAGCCTTGGCCAGCACAGTGAGTCACTTGCACCACTGGACCTTTCTCCTTTGTTAATGTCACAGAAATCAATGTCTAGAAAGGACGTAAAGCCTAAAAGAATATGTCTAAGAGCTTTGGAATCCTTCAGCCAAGAAAGGCCAAGTCTCTACCCACACCTCACTCACCTTCCCTGCTCTCAAACAGCTCAGATCCTCCTTCTCCTTCCACTCGCTCCTCTGCCTACCTCCTTCTCTTCTTAACATGATTTTCCTCTAGTCAGTGCTGAGTCAATGAGAGTTGCCCACAAATACATTCCTGCAAGTTGACACGACAGAACAGCTTCTCATGGCCATTTTCCTGAAAATATTAACAACACTACAACTATAACTGTCCAAACGATTACCTGGCTCACTTGATCAACATCAATTATAGCACTTTCAGAGTTCAAACAGAACTTAGCAATGTGCCAAAAAGTCAATAAATGGGGCCTCCATCAGTATGGACCTAGCAGCTCTTTGCTGAATGCCATCATATTTTATGACATGGCTCATAACTCAAAACCAAATATAGCATGGTATTGCAGTGGCTGTGCATGAATGGCCTCAATACATGCCCAGAACAACAGTTTGAAAGGTTATTGCTCGCCTCTTAACAAGATTAGCCAAAGCAGGCAGGAACGCTTATAACTTAACCCCTACTTACAAGTGGACTAAATGCCATTAAGATAAAGCAAATGAATGCATGTGAAGAGACACCTCCAATTTCACCAGGAAAGAACTCTTTCAAACTCTTATAAAAGAAAACCTAACTTCATATGTATATCCTAAAGTGAGCAATTTTTATTTTAATTTAATGAACGGCCTCTTTTTGACCTCCAGAAACATTATGGGTATGTGCTCACAATTAAAAAGAAAGAGAGAAAGAAATAAAGAGAGAGAGAGAGAGAGAGAGAGAGAGAGAGAGAGAGAGAGAGAAAAGAAGACAGACCCTCAGATTTTGAAATTGCCTCTAGAAAATCCACACAGGAGCTTCTAATGTTTCAGTTCTATTACCTTAGAAATGGTATATCACTAAGAGCTGAATAAGATGCAAATTAAAGGTCTTTAAGAGAAAACAAAGTATTATGAAACACAAAGATGCAAAAAGACCACTATAAGCTTAAGCTTTATTTCCTGAGAAGAACTGCAGGGTTCCTTGGCACACATTCTCCTGAGCAAAGGTCTCCACATTTGCTCCTGTGCTCTGTCCCCAGCAGCACGGCACCATTTGTGGAACACCACAGAACACTGTTTCAAATTTCAGCATGTGACCTGGGGATAACTTAAGTAGGAAGCGTGTAACCATATTATATCTGTGTGTAATGTAAAAAGTCACAAGTAGAAGGACCTTCCTTAAATCTTTCAGAACCATTGATAAAGCTTTCCTATGATTCCCAGTTTCCTGATCTGTCATTCTGACTTCAGCTAGTGCTCCCTAGTAGTCAAGCAGCAGCTGCTGCTACAGAGAAAAAAGAAAGAAGGAAGGAAGGAAGGAGGGAGGGAGGGAAGAAGGAAATGAAGGAAGGAAGAAAAGGCACAACTTTTAATGGAGACAATGTTGCCCATCATCTGAAGAATATACTTCAGGGCAGAGACGGTATTTTAAGAACAGAAAAATCAATATTACTTCAAATAATATACTCAGGCTAGAATTTTCATAATCAGTATGTTGTGTGGTCTAGAGCCTTTATTTATTTATTTGCTGCTGGTTTTGTTTTTCAACAGCAGGGTCTCAGCATCTCTACCTCTCAAGTGTTGGGGTGACAGGCATGCACCATCCCGCCTGGCTAAATGCTTTATTCCTAACTCAAATGGCAAGACATTTTCACAGATGGGAGGTGGTGGCACACCCCTTTGATCCTAGTACTTGGGAGGCAGAAGCAGGTGGATCTGTGAGATAGAGACCAGCCTGGTCTACAGGGAAAATTTTTCCAGGACAGCCAGGGCTACACAGAAACACTGTCTTGAAAAACCAAAAGAAAAAGAAACAAAAGAAGAAGAAAGCAAGGACGGAGGAAGGGAAGGAGGGAAGGAAGGAAAGAGGAAAGGAGAGAGGAAAGGAGGGAGGGAGGAAGGGAGAGGAGAGAAAGAAAAAAGAAAAAAGGAAAAAAGAAATCATTTTTACTCCCACTTTATGCACTAAAATAAATTGGATTGTAGAACTAATTAAGAAACCTCCCTAAGATTACCCACATAACAAAGGATTAGGGCTAACTAACCCTAAAACCACAACACCAGCCTAAGGATCTCTAATGAGCATTCTCGACTAGGCTGCGTATTGGAAGCCTCTGCATTTCAGAGGGCCTTGTCACCTACATATATTACAAGTCCCTAATGATTTAAAGATAAAAAGGCTAAAAGCAATTATTCAAGATCACCATTAACTCAATTATCAGACTGTATAATGAAAGTTTTAACAAAATACATAGAACTGTTTACCATGATAGATACTGTAGAAATTTTGTATTATTCAGTGTATTTTCCCAGTATTTCTGAGACAGGCTCTTACTCTGTGGCCTAGTCTGCCTTCCCTCCCTAGGCTTGGAATGCAAGCATGCCATACAACACCTGGTTTCCGGCTGTCTTTAATAAATTCTTCCTTGGCCTCACCACCAAGGCCACACACCTCACATGCCAGTTATCATCGCTTTCAGGGCACCTGCGTCTATCGACCACCTGAACCCACAGTGGCCACCATTCTGTTTTGCTGTAATCTTTGGTTTTGTGTGAAAATCGAGAGCCATGCTAATTAAAACACTGGCAAAGGAAAGGAGTGGCTGGTGGAATACAGTGACTTTCAGGTCAGCCTTGCCTATCTATAGAAGAAGCAAAAGCAAAAACAAAACAGTAAGATGAGAGAGGAGGAGGAGGGAAAGGAAGACAAGGAGGATGGAGAGGAAGAGGGGGGGAGAGGAAGACAAGGAGGAGGGAGAAGAAGAGGAGGAGGGAGAGGAAGACAAGGAGGAGGGAGAGAAAGAGGAGGGGGAGAGGAAGACAAGGAGGAGGGAGAGGAAGAGGAGGGGGAGAGGAAGACAAGGAGGAGGGAGAGGAAGAGGAGGGGGAGAGGAAGACAAGGAGGAGGGAGAGGAAGAGGAGGATGAGAACAAGGAAGAAAAGCAAGCAGTAGAAAAGGTCCTATCTTGGGGGCTGGTGAGATGGCTCAGTGGGTAAGAGCACTGACTGCTCTTCCAAAGGTCCTGAGTTCGGATCCCAGCAACCACATGGTGGCTCACAACCACCCATAATAAGATCTGACGCCCTCTTCTGGTGCGTCTGAAGACAGCTACAGTGAATTACGCCGGAGCAAGTGGGGCCAGCAGAGGTCCTGAGATCAACAGCAGCCACACACATGATAGCCCACGGCCATCTGTACAGCTACAGTGTACTCATACACATAAAATAAAAATAAATTAAAAAAAAAAAGGTCCTATCTTATCACTATATGCATGCACTTTTAGAACATGAACTTACAGTAGCCCATCTGGTTGCTTACTCATGGGTCTCTTATGATTCATTTATGATTAACTTTGTTCCTGATTCTAAATGACTTATCTCAATTATTCACTCGGCTCTGCTGTCTAATGAGGTTATGAACTCTGCTCAGGAGCCACGTTCTGTTCATCTTTGTACCCCAGTGTCTAATACAATACTACGAACCCATGGCAAGTTCTCAAAGAATGTTTGACCCCCAGACGCCTCATGGAGGCTGCCACAAGAGGAATTTATAGCACACAGCTGTTAGTGGCAGTGTGTACCCGGCTGTCAATTAAATAACAATAAGCTCTGGAGTGTGCAGCTGCTGACCGCTTGAGAGAATCGGTTCAGGATGTTATGACTTTAGTAATGTCCTTCCAGTGGACAAAGTGTGTGTCCCACAGTTCCACAGCATCTCATTTCAATTAAACCAACCTAACAAGTAGTTAGCTACTGGACCTGGTCGCTTAAGACACAGTGGGTCGCTGTATCCCCTACCGTGCACTCAGGGCTTTACTCTGCTCTATCTGCATTGCCGCCATCCAACTTCAGGCTACCCACCTCTCTGCTCAAGTAAGTCTCTCTGCTTTCTTATTTCCTTCCAATTCATTCTCCACAATGCCATCAACTTGAGTGTGTTTGTTTGTTTGCTTGCTTGTCTTTTGAGACAGGGTTTCTCTGTGTAGCCCTGCCTGCCTTGGAACTCACTCTGTAGACCAGGCTGGCCTGGAACTCAGAGATCCACCTGCTCAGCCTCCCGAGTGCTGGGACCAAAGGTGTGCACCACCACTGCTGAGCCTTTTTAAAGAGCAAATCCTAACACATCTCCCTTCTAAGCCTTTTCTCTACCCTTACATTGAAATCCGGAACAGTTCCAACCATTCCTGCTTCCTGCTCTTATCCCCACCCCTGATCCAACACTGTAAGCAGCCAGACCCTAATCTACCTGTCCACCATCCAGCTCCCACTACTCGTCCTCTGACTGTTCACCCTCGCCAAGTTAGCTAATCCATACAGAATCCGGTCAGATCATACTATCTGCCAATGGAAAGCTGTGCTAATGTCCGTCAAGAGAACCCCATTAAGCAGCAAAGAAACTCAACTTGTGGACTTAGATGTAAAACTTGTGATTTTAATTGACAAATTTCTTTTTCTGTGTGACTACTGTAGTGCCGCAAAGAGTATATTCTCTCCTGGAAAGGAAGCCTCCAGACTGCAAATGCACGAGAGCTCTAGCGGAAGGAAAATTGAACGTACAAGCAGCACCTGCCCATCGTGGCTTGCAACACATTCTAATGACAACATGAAATATGAAATGAGAAATTCGAGGGACAGAACCCATGAAAAGTAAGAACAAGCATTTGTCACAACTCTGACCACAAAAAGCTTCAATGCAAGTGTTGCTAAGGACTCTGGCAAGCCTCACCGCCATCCATGAAAGGGCCTTGCAGAGTCTGCTTCTCTCGTGACGGGACCTGAATGAGGATACCTGTGGCCCTGGGTGCTATTGGCTGCAATTTTACAACCATTAAATAATCCTGTAAATGGTAAGATGGGGAAGTGCTGCAACCTCCAACCTGCCGGCTAACGTGGCCGGCACCACTTCCAACCTGCCGGCTAATGTGGCCGGCACCACGGCCTCTTTGTCTCTGGATATCAAGTGATCTGCACCAGTAAGGGGTTTTTTTTTTATACTTATTATTACTTAAGTCAATCTGAGTTATTACCTGGAGCCCAAAGTTCCCTGATACACATCTAAGAAACAATTCAAAAGAAAGGAAAAAGGAGGAAAGAAAGAAAGAAAGCCATGTTGAAAATGATTAATACACTATAACATCATTTAATTCTGTAGCCTCAACAGAAATTCATATAAAAACATAAAAATATGAGTTTTCTATAAAAGAATACAGGCCTTCACAAAAACATGAATTTTCTATAAAGGAATTCGGGCCTTCTCGTGCAGTTGGTGGGGCATTGAAAGCACAAGAAATAATTCAGAAAACTTTTCTGTGAAAAAAGGATATTCTGCTTTCACTGGACAGAATTAATAGTATGTGAAACATTAAGGAAGGCATATTAATGAGCCAGAGGTAGTGGCACACACCTTTAGGTCCAGCACTTGGGAAGCAGAGGCAGGCAGATCTCTGTGTAGCCCTGGCTATATAGAATCGGAGACTACCCAGGGCTATCTAATGAGACCCTATTAAAAAGTTACATAAATAAATAAAGAGAAATTAAATATCCAGAATAAAACACACAGAGAGAAAAACCCTATATCATCAGTTAATCAGTTAGCTTGGGGAAAGAAAGTACCCAGGCTCAATGCATGTGTAGCCAGAGTCCCCGAAGGAGAAGATGATGGTCAAAAACTAGCCAGAGTCCCCGAAGGAGAAGATGATGGTCAAAAACTTTCCAAATTTGGTTTTAAAACTCTTTTTTTTTTTTTTTTTTTTTTTTGGTTTTTCAAGACAGGGTTTCTCTGTATAGCTCCAGCTGTCCTGGAACTCACTCTATAGACCAGGCTGGCCTCGAACTCAGAAATCCGCCTGCCTCTGCCTCCCAAGTGTTGGGACTAAAGGCGTGTGCTGCCACCACTACCACCCGGCGGTTTTAAAACTCTTAACCTTACAGATCTACCTATCTAAGGGTCATGTTAATGGTCACCCCTGCACCTCAGCGCCGTGCAGAGCACGCTCTCCACGCACGACTGCTCCTGAGCAAGAGTCACTCATCATGGAGAAACTCTCAGAAGGCAAGCACGGCACAGTCAAAGGGCTTCAGGTCACTAGGAGAACATCGTGAACGCTCTCAGAGGAAAGGAGACACAGGATACACACGACAGCAGACTTCTCAGAAAGAACGTAAGCCGACGAGGAAAAACGATCAGTGCATGAGTTCTTTAATGATGGAGGTTTTTTCCAAAATGAAAGCAAAGCAAAGACTTTGTCAAAAATAAAAATTTTTTAAAAAATTGAAAGAATTCACCCTCTATAGACTCACCCTACTAGGAATGGGGAAAAGTTTGTTTTTAAGACAACGGGAATATGATGCGAGATACATGGATAAACATATGGGTAAACCACAAGTTTTAACAACGTGTTATTGAACTTACACCGTTTGTAGAAGTAAAATGTCTGACAATAGCTCAAAGACTTCTGGGAAAGGCAGACAGAAGGTTTCCTGCTGTCAGACGGTTACAACACATCATCTGAAGTCAAGCTATGTGATAAAGCTATGCACTATAAACCCTAAGGTAACCATTAAGAGGAATTAAATTATATCTGATTAATCCAACAAAGAGGACAAAATAGAATCATAAAATAAAGTACTCAATTCCAAAGAAAGGACAAAGGGGAAGGGGGATGGACAAATATGACACACACAGATGATAAGACAGACCAGGTCTAAACATAATTAACAGACAAAATGTCAGTGTCTTGATTACCCACACAGTCAGAATGCATAAACACACACACACACACACACACACACACATACACACACACACACACTCGCGGTACTGTATAGGTAAAAGCACTGACTGCAATTCCAGAGGACCCAGGTTTGGCTCCCAGCACCCACATGGTGGCTCACAACCATCCATCACACCAGTTTCAGAGCACCTTCTGTCCTCTTTAGGCACGTGGTGCACGTGCAAATAATAATAATAATTTTTAAAGACAAACTTAAAAGTACTGAAAAAAATCACATTAACATGATTTGGAAGAAAGCTGAAATAGCTATATGAATATCGGGCTAGTCGATTTCAGAGCAAAGAATGAAATCAAGGATAAAGAGACCCATTTAACAAAGATGGAGAAGTCAATTCATCAAAAGAGCACAGCAATCCTAAACATGTACCATCCAGTAAGCCTCAATCCGCCCAGACAAGGAAGTAGAAAGCTATCTTTCATGGCTGAAATACAGCATCAGCATTCTTGAAGCTGAACGTAGCCAAAATGGAACTTAGGACTTTCTTATGTAATGAACGGCATGCAGTTTTACTAATAAAAATATATATCTCAGGAGTCAAAGGTGGTGCATTAAAGAGTTTATTTTTTAAAAAAAGAAAGTCAGCCAAGTCTGGTACCACAGACTACTACAGTCCCATTAGTCAAGAGGACGAGCTGTACGCTGACAGCATCCAAATTCAAGTTGAGCTGCAAGTTCAAGATGAGCCTACAGAGTGAGTTTGAGGTCACTCTAGGCCAGGGAAATTTAAAGAGGGTGAGGACATAACTTAGTGACACGATGCTTACCAAGCATGTGCAAGACCAAAGTCCCCTGCACTGCAAAAATAAGTTTATAACTTCAAAACCAGTCTGAGCCAATTGATCAAAAGCTGACTTACCTCTCATACTGCCTGTCTCGTGGTAACGATGTGGCCCAGTGTCGTAAATCCATGATTAAAAGAATCAAAAGGAGACAAGGTATAAAGAAGAGTCCCAGGAATGCCACCCGCTGACGGAGAAATGGGCTCAGTGTGGGCACAGTGAAGTACCAGGAGGCTGGGCAGAGGTAGGAAAAACTGATCCTAGAATGGGACAAACATTTGTTAAGTCCTAAAAACTCTCTATAAATTAATGCTTTAAAACTGTTTTAAAACTAGATGAACGCCCTGAAGGTAAAATCCATGTGAGAGAAGTCTAAATTTTTTTTCCAGTTGCAAATAAAAGACAAGCACCCGTATAGCTCTTAGTGTTTCTATCATGCAGTTTAGAAAGACATGATGTGCTGTTTCCAAACTCTATGCTTGAATAATCTAGTGTTAATGGAAAGATCACGGGGAGGAGGGCATGGGAGGGGGGCACTTCCTAACACTGGTTAATCAGAGAAGCTGCAACATGACCACTAGCAATGCTGTCAAAAAACCAGACAGTTATAAAAGTTATTGAACTGATTTTTTTTTAAATGTTAACAAATTATATACACAAGGAGACCTTTTCTTAAAATTGGGTTTAAAAGATACATAGTAAAAACTGAGTCTTTGGCCCTGACTCAACCACCTTTCAGAGACAATCGCTGCTACTCTCAAGACCCCAGGTTATGGGGCGGAAATGATTGAACTGGCCTTTCCTATGAATACTGCTTTGCATACACCTGACCAGGATGTAAAATTTAGGTGCAGCCTCTGGGCAAACCTCACCTAGCCTCCCGGCGCCCACCCTCCCCTACTCCCCTGCCCCTGCTCCCACCCTCCACTGAGGCCCTTGACAGATATAACGAGTGCAAACCTTACCTAGCCATGGGTTCCCTTCAGTGGTCTCGACGTCTGTCACCTCCGTTTCCTTTTGCTCTGAGAGGGTGGCCTCCTAGTCCCAGGCATCTCCTAAGCCTGCAGCCTGGGAAGGGTTTGCTGGCTTTCAGGCATGCCTCCAGCAGTGCCCAAAGGACCTGATCCCCGCAGTGACTGCACCCTTCCCTCCCTCCGCTGTACTGACCCTCACTCCGTGTCGGCTCTCTCTCCTCCCACGGGCCCAGAGGATCCCACCGTGCATCCCGAGCGCGGGGCTTTCCTGCGCGGCTTTCCTGTGGACGGGCTCCGTGCTCACGGAGCACTCCACCCCAGACGGT
This sequence comes from Montemys delectorum, assembly GCA_019843815.1. Lineage (NCBI taxonomy): Eukaryota > Metazoa > Chordata > Mammalia > Rodentia > Muridae > Montemys > Montemys delectorum. Next base: position 44,854 of record JADRCD010210784.1, read on the forward strand.
ACGGACTGGGGACCCCCGCTTCCACTCCTCGTCCCTCTCCGTCCCGCAGCTCTCCCGCAATCCCACTCACGGGATCCCGAGGCCGGCTCGTCCCTCTGCACAGCCCGGCCTGGTCCTCAGCCGTTCCCCGTGGCTCCCAACACAGCCGGAAGGAGGCCCGGCCTCCAGCGGCGCCACGTCCCCAAGGAAACCGCACCGAGCCAATGACTGCAGGGGACCGGGAGAGGCCCGCCCTGCGCGCAGCGGGAGCCACGGACAGAGCCGCGGCGGTCACACACTGAGCGTCTCTTCTCTACGGCGCCAATCCCCAAAGGTGCCCGGCTACAAACGCCCGCCCCTTGGCTCCGGGCCGCGGCCAAATGAAAAGTCGTCGCAACCAGGCCCCGCCTAGAGGGCGGGCTGGGACCCGCAGCCGGCACGGGTGAGGCCACAGACTGCAGCAGGGTCAGCTCCCTGCCGGTGGCCTTCTCCGCTGCAGCTTCCACCGTTACTGCGGGTGGGTCTCGGGATGCTCACCACAGCCATGCATTCCTTCCCACAATGGCAGTTCCCCCATCCCGTCCCTTTTGCCCACAAATCGATGTCCCAGGATCACTGTCATCTCTCATGATAGAAACATTGTGAGGAAAAAAAAAAAAAAATCAGGGACAGTGATGTTCGCATCAAAGCGCTTGTGTCCATTTCTTCAACGTTGGCTGTCTACTGAGTGCAGATCGTGAACATTCGTACTATTGTCCTCCTGGGCCATATGGTGATACAAAAGCAACAGTCCCTTGATTCTTGCCTGCACCAGCCCTGTGTGTCATTTGCAGGAAGAAGTCTCTTGAATGGCAGAAAATCTGAAGTTTTTACAACCTGTCCCTTTCATTACTGTCCGCGGTGCACCTACTGGGTCTCCCCACCTCTTGGTTAAGCTCCGGCATGTGTACCCTTGTGGGTTTGGACCTGACAGTTTTTGTTCATTCTGCTCCTCTCACCTACTTTATCAGCTCCTGATCATGTCTTACCTTTGGTGTCTTCATCCAAAAATCTTACCCGACCCCCACATCTCTTTCAAAACACCTTCTGTTTCAGCTACCCCTTAAATTATAATCCTGTGCCTGTCTGCCCCACTAACTCCAAATCCTTGAAAGCAGGACTATCTGCTTTTATACATTCCCAAAGCTAAGTCACACTATCCCTCAGAAAACGCCACTAACTTAGGATATAAATGAACACTGGGATGGGGTGAAGACCAAGAGGAGACAATTTTATTCAAAGCTGGCTGTAACCAGTGGCAGCCACTGTCACTGCATTTGGCAGCAAATCGAAGCTGCCAGAGGAGTAAAGCAGTTTAGTAGTGAAAGGGACTGGGCTCCTCTCTCTCTGACTTGAGGTATCACAGCAAAGAGGCTGAAGGCTGGTGACTGGTTCAAAGTAAGGCACTCAGCTCTCTCTCGCTGGGCTGAGTTAGAAAGAAAAAGAGCAAATAAAAAAAGAGGCTGGCTGGGGTGGTAATCCTACACTTGGAGGTAGAGGCGGGCAGATCTCCGTTAGTTTGAGGTCAGCCTATCGTCCATAGTGAATTCCAGGACAGACAGGAAGATGTAGAAAGACCTTCTGGCCAGTGGCTACACAGGTTGATCAGAGTTCTGTCATCCTTGATCTGACCTCTGTCTATTTTTCTCCTTCCCTTCTGCTACTCTGACAATTCGGTTGCCATCTTAACTCATCCCTTCTTCTTGAACTCTCACCTCTCGGCTTTTTCTCCCTCAGTTACCACACTGCTTTAATGTTATACTTAATCTGTGACACTGAAACCACACTGGGGAAAAGGTATACAGGCAAATGTAGGGCTGGGAGTGTAGATCAGCTGGTAGAGCGCTTTCCTAGCACAGACCATGAAACCCTGTTTGACCTCCAGCACCATATTAAAACAACAACAACAACAACAACAACAACAACAACAACAAAAACCAGAAAAGCAAAACCAAACAAAATAAAAGCAAAACAAGCCTGAGTGTGGTGGCGCTTGCCTATAATCCCTGCAGTCATGGACAGAGGATCAGAAGTCCGAGGGCATCCTCTACTACTTAGCAAGTTTGAGGTCAGCCTAAGCTGTATGAGACCCTATCTCAAAAAGAAAAGACCAGACTGGCCTTGATGGTCCAGTCCTGTAACCCCAGCACTTCACTAGGAAGCTGAGGTGGGAAGATTGCCGTGGGGCAGTCTGGACTTCTTGGTGAGACCATGCCTTAAACAAACACACACACCTTCATACATTCACACACACACACCCTCATACTTATACACACACCCTCATACATACATACATACACACTCTCATACACACCCCCCTCTCTCTCACACACACACACACACACACACACACGCACACATGCACTCACTCATGCAATCACAAACACATATACGTACACATATGCACACGTATGCATATTGCATACATTTGGTATTAACCACAAAATTATATAAATAAGGATAACTTACTTATTCCAGAGAACAGTTCCTAAAGAAAAGAAGGCGTAGAACTAATTCAAAAGGTGTTTTGGAAAAATCTTTTACTCCTTGAAGTATCGTTCTTTGAGCTATAAATCTAAAAATACGTATATTTTAAACTCCAGTGCTCTACAGAAGTGGGTGTTTCAGAGGATAAACGAGATTCCTACCTATCTGCGAACAGTATCTAACTCACAGGGTTTATGAGCTGCATTGACTTTTCAATCTGAAGGGGCGCTGAGGCAGCCTTTAAAGTGAGAGGTTGTAAGTAACGGCTGTCATAGGACAGAAGCAAAAGCTACATTTTAATCCAAAGAGTTTCTCATTACACTTTCTTTGCACACTTGTCTTTGACAGCTGGTTTGGACAACAATAAGTCCACCTGCCCCGGCACGATCGTCTACAAACCTGCCGTGTTTAGCAGCTCCCTAGGCTAAGTTCTGAGGTTTCCAGTCAGCAGGCCGAATCAAAAAAAAAGAGTTGAGACCACTTCTCTTCCTCCTTTGCTGAAACCCAATGACATGTTGAAACAAATTATAGAAAGCCGAACTTCAAAACACGTGTTTTGACTGCTCCTTAAAGGCTTGTCTACAATTACAACAAAAAAATTTGTCAGGGTTGATGCCCAACCCTGAACAAAGTTAGCCAACCCTCAACATGCCCCTGCCCACCCCAGTCCCCTCAGCCACTGGGTGTCTGCAACCCACCATGCTTCCTCCCTCCCCCCACCCGCCACCCCCACTCCCACTCCCATAATCAGTTCTTCACCCTTTCACACTGCCACATGTCTAGCCTGTAAAGGTTTCTCCCTCATGTTTAATTGTCTCTCCTGTACGCCTTTCAGGCACCTCACTGTTTCAAACCAAACCTGCTGTCTCTCCACTCATTTGATCCACACAAACCTCCTCTATTTGAGTATTCATCTTGCAAGGAATACCCTGTGACTGCCCTGTATGGGAGGGAACCTACGCAGGAGCTATTCTAAAATCTCTTCTCTCTTCTTCCCTTCCTCATTTCCATCCAGCTTGTGTTCTTACATATTGTAAGGATTAAGTATTCACCAGAGAACACTGCTCAGTCACGGGTTTAAACTAATAGAAAGTCTTTATTAGTCAGCTGGTGATGATGCTGGGTGCTCAGGATCCCAGTAGCCCTGAGCCTTTCTCAGGGTGAGCTTTTAAGCACATAAACAATGTTCTGGGTTGATATTTGTGATGGTTTGAATATGCTCGGCCCAAGAGGTATGGCCTCATTGAAGTAGGTGTGGCCTTGTTGGAGGAAGTGTGTCACTGTGGGGGTTGGGCTTTGAGACCCTCTTCCTAGCCGTGTGGGAGCCAGTCTTCTCTTGTTCGCCTTCGGAACAGGATGTAGAACTCTCAGCTCCTCCAGCACGCCTGTCTGGACACTGCTGTGCTTCCCACCATGATGATGGACTGAACTTCTGAACCTGTAAGCCACGCCCAATTAAATGTTGTCGTTTATAAGAGTTGCCTTGGTCATGGTTTCTCTTCACAGCAATGAAACTCTAACTAGTACAGCATACTTCAGTTAACAAGAACAGGTAGTCAGAAGCAGAACTACAGAAGCCAAAGAGCTTAGGCTTTTAGAGACTTTGCCAGAACTTTGGGCTTTGATGGATTAGGTCTTTGTTTTGGTTTTGGCAGGTGGTAGTGTCTATATGTGAGCTTTACAGCCTGAATGCTACTTTCACATACAGTCAGTGTGCTAAGGCCTCAGAGCCTACTAAGATCTGGGGTTCTGTTCCATAGGGACCTACAATCCTTCCTGGGACCTTCTGGGAAAATTTCTGTTAGCCTTGTCATCAGGCTTATGTGTCCTCCAGGACACCACCCCACCCTGAAATTATTGTGAAATGTAATCATGCTGCCTTCTGACTTAAAATTCACTAGCAGTTATTTTATTTTATTCTATTTGATATATATGTATGTTTGCCTCCATGTGTGTATGTATGTAGACCATATTATGCAATGCCTATGAAGATCAGAAGGGGGAATTGGATTCCCAGGAACTGGAGTGATCTATGCTTGTGAGCCACTAGGTGAGTGCTGGGAACTGAACCCAGATCCTCTGCAAGAGCAGCAAGTGCTCTTAACCATCACGGCACCACATACCAGCCCTATTGTGGCACCAACAGGGTTTGGTGCAAAAGTTTTGCATTCTTAGTGTGGTGTGCCGGGTTTTGCTCACTGCCTCTCCCACCTTGTTAACCTGTGGGGTAAGCACACTGCAATGCCTAGCTGCAGGTTTGAAGAGCATCAGGTTTCAGCACCAGCACTGGAGAACAGACTGGAGAACAGGTCTAAGTCAATCATGGTGGGCCCACACCCTCACCAGACACTAGTTTAAGCATGGGCACATAGTGGGGAGCTGGGTAAGGATACTGAAAGGTAGTCAGGCATTGTGGAGAGGTGAAGAGAGAAAACCATTTCTCCATCTTAAAAACAAGTGCGAATCTTTATAAAGTTTATCAAACAAGAGACAGAAAGTCAATTTCTCTTCAACATAACTTAAGGATATGAAGCCTGGTGGCCCTACAGCACAAGTCTGGGAAGATCTGGATAAAAACAGTATACAAACCCCCTTCACTCTTGATAACATCGTGAACCAAAACTGACAAAGACTGAAGTGTTTGGTTATGCACAACACTGACGTATACGTTTTATAATCATGTACTAGGGGAGAACACTAGGGGTAGAATTCTTGCAAGCTAAGCAAATGCTCAGCCACTAAGCTACTTTCCTACCTCTTGCTTTGTTTGCTCTATAACCCAGGCTGGCCTTGAACTCAGAATCCTCATACCTCTGTCTCCTGAATGCTAGAATTACAAACCTATGCCACACACCCAACCATGGTGTATCATCACTCTTCCAGATATCCTTCCTCTCTTCATTCATACTATACATCTATGATGTATGCATCATAGTATACATACTATACATCAGCAAAGTCTGTTAGCCCTGACTGTATACAGAATCCAGCTATTTCTCACTAATCTTATTGCTACCGCCCCGTCCTCTAACTACTGTTCCTTACTATATTGTTGCAGTCTTTGAACTGGCCTTGCTCCCATCTATTCTAACTCTGTGGTTGGTGTGCATCTTTCAAGTCCAAGGTCAGACCTCCCCCCATCTCCCAGTAAAGGCTGATGCTCTCAGAACCGACTGCCTCCAGGTCTCCGCCGTCTTTGTAACACGCTCCTCTCCCTGCTCCTACTTCGTCCTCACATGTCCTCTGTTATTATTTTTGCCCACTTGACTCCAGACTTGCTTACCGTGACACACCTCTCGCTTTTGTACTTTTCCTTTCCTCAGAGATTCTGTGCCCTTGATGATGCCACACCCTGGCCACCTGCTAGCCTCCTTCAGCCTGTGTTAAAACATCACCTTCTCAGGAGAACCCTCCACAACTACCCTATTTAAAATCGTAACTCTTGCCAAGTCTCACTTCCCACTCCCCATATTTCCAGTTACCATTGTCTTATTCAGTCAGTGGGTATTTTGGTTTTCAGTACTGGGTCGTGACCCTAGGGCCACTCACACTGGGCGAAAACTCTTCAATCGGAGCAATGCCACCATTCTTACTTACTGGTTTATTGTCTGTCTCCTGCAACTAGAATAACAACTCCATCAAAGCAATAATGTGGCTCAAAAAAAAAAAAAAAAAAAAAAA